>JAJJWW010012760.1:0-193540 GCA_023531295.1 Papaver armeniacum
GGGAATAATCCCCGCCAAAAGGATTTTCTTTGATTTCATCCCGCCAAATGAAATTGTTAAGGTTCGAATCGAGAAAATACCGACCGAGATTATTCCCGCATTTGTTCTTCTTCCATTACTTGTCAAGATATTCTTGTTTACATCATATTTTCATCCTACGACAATGCTGAAAAATTTCCAAAAATTGCACCATATATCCTCTCCGAATAACCCCTAATTTTCTGCCAAAATATTAGAATTTCCGAAAGAAAAAAATTTACCGAAGATGAAGATAGAGATGGGATGAAGTGAGGAAGATACGCTAGATCTAGAATAGATTTGGGAGAAAACTTTCTTTTAACATCGGTGACATCAACGATACGTGTCTTTTCTTTATTTTCTTTCATTTTATATTTTTTTAGTGAGCGTACACGCCATAAGCCCACCAAGCACATATACACTACTAAGACTAACACAATCTCGAATGTGACCTGGCATACTCTTTCCAATCTTTTACTATTTTTAAACGGACTTGACTGGGTTGACCGGCACCAACAACAAATTGGTAAAATTGTTGTTGTGAGTATAATAAAATAATATTGCCACACAAATTTGTTGGAAAACTGGGTTGCAATAGAAGATGAAAGAACACAGGAAAATATTGTTGTACTCTAAATTTTCAAGGCTCATGCGATTTCTTTTAGACAATTATTTCTACCCTCCCAATAAATCACGCATTACAACAATTATGTGAAATAATGCCTTCAGGATACAATGAAAGCCCTACAACGGAAATTGAATTCAAGGTTTGTACCCCTTGATCCAATCAAGAACACATGTAAACAGAAAATTCTTCCGGGGGCGTTGCCCCCTAGACCCCACTCGTGGGCGGTCTCCCGGACCCCCTCGGATACTAGCAGTTGAAAATATTCCAACAAAATTTAATCAAAATTAGAAATTAGAGTTATATATAATACTCTGTAGTCGGTGGGATAATTCCTGGTCTCGCTCATAATCAAGTCGGTATTTGGTTAGATGGCATACTGCAATCATTGGGTTAGTTGTCCAGTTTCGCACAAAATTATGTTATTTGAAAATAAATGTTATTGTGGAATTTGTAGAACGAGATGTTGTCAGTAGTCAAGACTCGACAATTCAATTCTTTTGAATTCATGCGGTATGGGTAAAAATTTAGTTGCATAATCAAAACTCGACACTTCAGCGGAAATTTGGATCGAGTTGGAAAGAATTCGAGGAAAACTGAAGAAATCAAACTTCATCCTTTCGAATTCAAGTGGTTTGGGTAAAAATTTAGTTGCATAATTAAGACTCGACACTTTAGCGGAAATTTTGATTGGGTTGGAAAGGATTCGAGGAAAACTAAAGAAACTGGAAATTCATCCTTTCGAATTCACGCGGTTTGGGTAAAAATATAGTTACACAATCAAGACTCGACACTCGACACTTCAATTGAAATTCTGATCGAGTTGGAACGAATTCGAGGGAAATTGAAGAAACTAGAACTTCATCCTTTCACATTGAGACGATTCGCGTCAAAATTTAGTTACATAATCAAGACTCAACACTTCAACTGAAATTTTGATCGAGTTGGGAAGAATTCGAGGAAAACTGAAGAAACTGGAACTTCATCCTTTCTAATTCACGCGGTTTGGGTAAAAATTTAGTTGCATGATCAAGACTCGACACTTCAACTGAAATTTTGATTGAGTTGGAAATATTTCGAGAAAAACTGAAACTGGAACTTCATCCTTTCGAATTCACGCGATTTGGGTAAAAATATAGTTACACAATCAAGACTCGACACTTCAATTGAAATTATGATCGAGTTTTTTCATAATGAGAAATTACACTAAAAAATCACTTGATCATAGTCATTAGGGGTGATTATGCTTATTATGTATGTATTTCCTTTTAGTTCAATCAAAATATCCACAATTTTACAAGAAGATCACTGACCGCACTCGTAATGACCATGTATCATCTAATTCAATTCAATTGTGCTCATAATTCAGTCGAAATCTTAAGCTTAACATTATATATATTCGTTATCGACTAGAAAAATTAAATATAAGATTTGAGTTTATTTTCTTAATTAATATCCTGGCAAATTTAGGGGCGACCCCAAACGAATTAGGCGACATAAAAGACAAAATAGGATGAAAATACTTGTATGTTCCCTTCATAATCGGTAGTTTAGTTAGCTACCGATTGCAAAATCTCATTTTTGGGACAACTCTATATTCGGTAGTTATATGAACTATTTTGACTACCGATTATAGGCTCCACCAAATTAGAAAAATAGAGGATTTTGCAAAATCTCATTTTGGGGCAACTCTATATTCGGTAGTTATATGAACTATCTTGACTACCGATTATGGTAGGATATTTGCAAAGAGGCCCATTGTATAACGGAAGTAAGGATACCTTCATTTGCTACTGATTATAGGCTCAACCAATGCAGTTGAAAAAACTTGGTGCGGGACATGGACGTGGTATGAATACAATTACGGTATGCTATACAAGGGGTCTGGGGGGGTCCGGGGGGGCGTAGCCCCTCCCGGCTGTGTTCGACCTACGAGAAAATTGAATTTCAGTCTGTTTTGGATTTTTTTCCTGGTTTTCAGTCCACTGCCGGCACAGTCATTTAATTCTCTGTTTTGTGTCGCCCCTAATTCTTTTGGGGTAGCCCCTAAATTTGCCAGGATTAATATAATTTATTTTATTCTTTTGTTTTTGTTTTTTTTTCTTTCTTTTTTTTAATAATGAAATTCTCCTTTTCAAATGCACTGGCTTGGCTTGCTTTAAGAAAAAAAAATGCACCTAGCTGATACACGTGCACTATCACACCAGTATACCATTTTTTTTTCCAAACACCAAACCAGAAACAAACGATACTGGATACAGATCTTCGCTATCAATGAAGAAAATACACCAAACCTAACCTAAAACCCCTTCAATTACACGCAGAAAGTTTCCATCTCTCGGTCCAGATTTCCCTCTTCTTTCTTGGATCTGCATTTCTCTCTTCTCTCATGAATCACCATTGCGAATCTTCATTATCGATTGTGTAAGAGTCTTTCTTGATTGTTAAATTCAACAACATTTGAATCTTCAATGTTTGTTCATTAATGTATATTCTATCTGCAGGGACTAATTCAAGAAAGAAAAGTAGAAGAAATTGTCGAAACTCAATTAGATTCAACCACAATTGGGGAAAAGGGTAAATTTCTGCTTAGTTTTTGATTTACAACTTTGTATTTGATTTCAATCAATTTCTCTGCAAATCCCTATTCGATTTCAATCTATTTAACGAAACCTTCAACAAATGTGCTAAGCCATATAACGATCCGCTAAGTTTGGTTCAGAACGAGCTTTGTCCTGCTCATACAATTATAAGAGGGTTTCTCATAAATTGATTAAACTACACAACAGCTAACCCTAACAACACAGGTATGTAAAGATTCAAACTTTCCTCATTTTCCAGCAAAGATAAATTTCTACAGTGCATTCCCTAGAACATTTTAATTAACAGTGAGGCAAACCAAGTCGAGAAGCAAAGCCTTAATACATGTTTTATAGTGCATCTACAGCACAATAATAAACTTACATTATAAGTATTAGAATTCAAGGTTTAATTTTTCTTCTCTAATTGCTTCCCAATCACTCGTCGTTGCTTCCATGTTTGTCACCACCATTTTCGTCTCTGCCATCTTGGTCTTCGTCACTTGGTTCTTCATTAGAATAATATGCTTGCACAATCAAATCCAAATCATTAAATGTGTGCTTGATCACTTCGCCATTTCTTTTTATAACCCTTCTTCATTAGAGCTCTGCCCAATGTTAATTTGATATTTCATAGAACCACCAGCACCAATCCAGTGACCAGGTGGTGCAGCTATAGGTACAGGGACAACATTATTAGCTACGAGTGCATTCATGGTGTGAGCTAATGTTGATGTGTATGATACTTTTACTAATCTCCTGTTCTTGTTTTGAAGATGATGATCAGATATCAAATATCCTAGTTTTGTTTGTTTTAGCCATTCTAGTTCGTCACTGACAGATTCTTGAATACTCATGAGCTAACTCAATTGTGTTTTCACATTCTCAGGTACTTGGTGAGTTGGTTCTCAAAACTGTTGTATTTTGGTCGACAATCTTTGGCAGAGCTTCATCCGAAAATTCTACTTCTGAATGAATCAAAGCTGAGAACATGATGTTGTCTACAAATCTGTGAGAAGCTATATCAAGAAGGGGTCAAGAGGAAATAATAGGTACCCTTAAATGTAATATGTACACATACTTGTAGTCTCTGTTTGTCTTAGTGTTGTGCTCACATACCACGAATCTGCCGCAAGAACCATGTTTGATGGATGAATAATTTTGCGGGTTGCTATCTATTCTAGGAATTAACAGTCATACTATTCTAGGACTTCTTGGTGGCATTCAAAAACCCCACGAAGTACTGACCCTCAAAGTCCCGACAAACGTATTTTTAAAATAATTAACCTTAACACTTTTTCACTTGATATCTTTGTGTATACACTATACAACTTGTTTTAATCTAGGTTGGAAAGTACCCCCATGTGATTTTTCTTTCTTTTGTGGAAAAGATTTCTTTTCTTCGTACACACAAAATATGTACATATCATCGGTGTGGCATCTCGGAATTAGGAGTTTGCATAATTCATGAACATTAGAGTTCTTTATCGACTGATGTGACTTCACATCTGTCTAAAGAAAGCAGATTAGAGTTCTCAGACTTATACAAGTTTCCAACTATAAAAATTATGGAACTGATTGCTTTGGAACATACTACTTATAATATGATATTGCGAAGTTAGTCTGACATTGTAAAACCTAGAGTCAAATACCGTTACCATTCAATTTGAATTCTTAGAAACAGGCTCCCATGGGTACTTATAGCGTGTGATCCTTTCCCCTAGTATCATGGACTACGTTCAGTTGTATGCTGTATCACTTTGCATTAAGAGAAAATGTAATTCTTTGGTAGACCTATAAAGGCCGCATCTAAAAACTTACATTTATGCTTTGAGTGATTTTTTTAAACATAAAGAAATTGAAGTGCAGCTGATGTATTTAATCTGTTGGTTCTCTTTGCATTTCAGAATGGATAAATCCTGGATGAGTACTGATAGAACGAAAAAACGTTACATAGACGGAGTCGCGGCGTTTCTGCGATATGCTATCAACCATCTCATGAAGGAGGGTGAGACATATGATGAATTTCTTATGTTGTGTCCATGTATGGATTGTTTAAATCACTTCGCATGTTTAGTTGGCGATGTAGAACATCATTTATTCTTAAATGGAATCGATCAAACATATACTACTTGGACTAAGCATGGGGAAGAGGATGAGGCAACTAGTAGTAGGCCGGTTAACGCCGCCAACAATGGTATGCATGCTGAATTTAAAGATTTTGGAATGGGAACTCCCACCGATGCTCCGATGAAGATTTTGGAATGGGAACTCCCACCGATGCTCCGCAGACACTATAGATATGATGAAGGCCGCAGAAGAGTTCGCAGATGATCCTATAAAGTTTAAAAGTTACTTGAAGATCTTTGAAAAGCCTTTATACGAAGGATGCCCCAACTTCACAAAGTTGTTCACGCCATTGTGCAGCTGTTCAAGTTGAAGAGTAAGCACGGTGCATCTGACATGTTTTATAATGAACTATTACCCTTGTTAAAGGACATGCTTCCAAAAGAAGGTAATTTAATGGTGAGGAGTACATATCAGGCCAAGAAAATATTGAAATCAATGGGTTCAGGCTACACAAAGATCCATACATGTATCAACAACTGCATTCTTTATAGGAACGAGTACAAGGATGAAAAAGTGTGTCCTACTTGTAAAGCATCCAGATGGAAAGTTGACAGGGACGGTAAAGTGTATGAGAATGTTCCAGCAAAGGTATTGTGGTACTTCGACATCATCCCAAGATTTCAGCGGTTGTTTCAATCGAAGGCCACAGCAGAAAATTTGATATGGCATCATACCACTAGAAAAAAAGACGGTATTTTACGTCATCCAGCGGACTCACATGCTTGGAGAGAGATAGATAATAATTTCCCAGAAATTAAAGGCGATCACAGAAATCTGCGGTTAGCTGTTTCGGCTGATGGAGTGGATGTAAACAAAGGCACCAAACATCACAGTGTATGGCCAGTTTTGGTTGTGATTTACAACCTTCCACCGGGGCTGTGTATGAAGAGAGAGATGATGGCGTAACATATGGTAAATCGTCTTATTATGGTGTCTTGGAAGAGATATGGGAGTTAGATTACAGTGAAAGAAATGTTCATTTGTTCAAGTGCAATTGGGTTGACAATAAACGCGGGGTCAAAAGAGATAGTATTGGCTACAAGATTGTTGAGCTTACTATGTTGGGACACAAAAATGATCCTTTTATTTTAGCCTCACAAGCTAGACAGGTATTTTATGTCAAAGACCAGCTAAATAAGAAAAAGTCTATTGTTTTTGTGACACCTCCCAAACATTATAGAGATGCGTATGATGATGATGGCAACGATGAGGAATTCTGTAGTTTTTCTCGTGAATGATAATATCTTGCCGGCTGTAGATCCACAAGACTTGGGTAAAGAATCTCGAAATGATTACTTCCGAACTGACTGCCGGGGTTTACTTATACGCAAGCCAAAATGACACTCCCGCTGGTACGTCGCTTTATTTCCTTTAATCTGTGGTTATTCAGTTAGTGACATGATTTTGATAGAACGAAAATGATGACCCTTTTTTTGTTTATTCCTGTTCCTTGGGATGCTCTAAAAAAAATAACATGATTTCATTCGTGTCTCATATGGAACTTCAATTGCAATTGCTACTCCTGTACTTGGCAACTTTATACTCTGGTCACTTTTAAATAGAGATCCTAGAGAATGACAGTTGGTATGTTTTTTGTCATGTTGCTTAAAATGTTGGTATTTATTTTTGTTATATAGTGAAACGTTTATATCTGCTTTGTTGTGTGATCTCTTTGAGTCTGTGCATTTTGGCTGACATTTATGAAATTAGATATCTCAATTTCATGTTGTTGGTAGCTTAAGTTAGGTTCATTCTGAAAGTTCTGTCGACTTTGCCGTCTTTGGAACTTGGTTGTCAACTTTCCATTGAGTACTTTTGACTTGCTTAATGCCAAATTCCTGATTGTGGGCTATCTGCTTAATTTTTGTATTTTTGTTTTCTTGCCTCTTATTATTATTAGCTTTCTGTTTCCCACACTACTGTATGTTTCCCGAGCTTAATCTTTGGACTGGTAAAATGTTAGCTACAAATCCACATGTATATGTGGAAGTTTAGTTCTTGTGATTGTTTATACAAGTACAAAGATACTGTTTGGCTCGTAATTTTATGGTGGTCATATACATATTAATTCTTTTTCTTGTTTAAATTTTCTATTGTTTAAATTTCGTGGATCAGCAATTACTGGGCCAATTGGGAAGGAATGTAGCCAGGGATTGCTAGTGCCGCAAATCTTGTTGTTTAGTTTCCTGAAAGTTAATTAGTCCATCATTTTGCATCGAAAATTGTTTATGTCTTTATTTTTGGGCAAAACGTAATGATTGTTATAGGCTAGTGAAATATTGGATGAGCTGTGTAACTTTTTGCTTGGTTAATTGACATTGTTGATGCCTAATCTTAGCGAAAGATATTCAATGACTTTGTTGAGTTACTCGTGTGCAATAAAAGATATTGACTTTGCAGAGTTACTATGTGCATAAGTTTTCATGTTTCGTCATATGTGTTCTATTTTTGCTCAAAAAATATAAAATGCATCATCTGTCTGCATCTTTTTCTTGTTGTAATTGATAAATTTCTTATGAAGAAAAATGTTGCAGTCCGACATTTTATCATCGAGCTTACTTTCTTACGTTCGTGGTTATTGAATTTGTTTTGTGATGTTGAACAATATTCTATGATTAATCTACTCTCTCCATCGCCAATATACGATGGCACCTTTTTCAATCAATAGTGCGAAACATTTGGTTTTATGATGAAGCAGCTGATTACAGAAGTCTCCAACTATCTCTGGCCCGACCAATATACAAAAATAAAAGGTAAAAAAGATAAAACGCAAAAAATAAAACACTTGCAGCAGTTGATCGAGGAACTGATAAACATCTACATGCCATATGATAATCCAAAAAATTTGAAATTCATGTAGCTATATGTCTATCTTTGGACATGTTGGACAACTGTGTCTATTTCTTAATAATCCCAGTGGCTAATTTATTTGATTTTGCCTCGAAGAATTAAAGTGTCTATTGAACCCTACTTTTTGGACACATAAAAGAATCAAAGTGGCCAAATAATTTTGTTTTCCGCCTCGCCTGAATAGGCGTGTCTATTTCCACCCTACGCATTAGACACGCACACAATTGGTTAACGTGACCATGTACCTATCTATGGCTACATGTCATGGGTTTATACTTAAAACCATGGACAAATAGTATCCTATGGCTACAGGAGAGTGATCAATGTGGCCACAACAACAATATAGGCCTGTAGCCACGGAAAAATATTTTGGTGTGGCTAGGCTTTTGATCTGAAAATGTGGCCTATGTGACAGTTTGTACTAGTGAAGTCTCGGTCAGGAGAAAAATACTACACTCTCACAAAAGGCAACTTTGCAAGCTCTCCAAAAAGCTTTCATCTCTTGCAAGCTTCCTAAGCTTTCACTTTCTCGATACAAGTCGAGACACTACTCTCCCGAACTATTCGGTCTCAACACCTTTCTTTGCTTCCCTCCCCAAATCAACCCTTCTCCTCCACTTTGTGACCGAAGCAAGTCTGGAACGGCCATTTCTTGGTTTAGGCCGGACTTGTACAGATTGATCTCTCGAATCTATAAATTGCTCACGTGCAACACATTTGTTTAGGGTTTAAACCAATTTCTCACTCACCTACCGAATTTACTGAAATCGGCAGAAACGATTTTCACCCATAAACAACAGGGATGGTGTTGGTCACCGTTTTGATCATCATGGACCTGCAACTTTGAGACATGGATTCGCCATTCCATTTAGTTAATCCGCCTTTGAATCATCTCACCAGACCCTTGAAGCGATCAATTTTTTTCTTTCCGATGAGAAGTGGGAGACCAAGATATCTTTCATTTGACGACATCTCGGGAACTTTAAGTCTTCTGGTAAGGATCCTACAAAACCTTTGAGGAACATTTGTGCTGTAGTGAACACTAGATTTGTTAAAGTTCACTATTTGGCCTGAGGCTTGTCCAAAAGCTTTGACAATTTCCAGCAAATTATTGACGTTATGCATGTCAGCATTTATGAAAAGCAGACAATCGCCTGCGAAGAATAAATGAGAGATGGATGGGGCACCTTCAGCTATCTTGATACCTTGAATTTTGTTGCTTTGCTCGGCATGAATTAACTGACGTGAAAAAGCCTCCATGACTATGATAAACAAATAGGGTGATGAAGGATCCCCTTGCCTCACACCTCGTGATGGTTTGTAAGCATGACACGGAGAACCGTTGAGAAGTATGGAGACTTGAGTAGTGCTTATGCCTTGCATTATAAGTTGACACCACTCATGACTAAAGCCCATCTGTAGCATAACATCAGTTAAGAAAGACCACTAGATTCTATCGAAGGCCTTGGACATATCCAGTTTCAAGGCCAGATGCTTTGAATTCTCCTTTTTATTTTTCATTGTGTGTACAATTTCTTGTGCAAGATGAATATTGTCTGATATTTGTCTTCCCGGCACATAGGCAGCTTGGAGCGGAGAGATGATTTTCTTCATAACTTTCTTCATTCTTGAGGACAAGATCTTTGATATTATCTTGTAAGACGTGTTACAAAGAGCAATGGGACGTAGATCAGATGGGTATTGTTTATTTTTTGTTTTATGGATAAGAGTAATATTGGTTGCATTCAAACTTTTAAGAATGTATCCGGTACGGAAGAACTGCTTTACCATTTCCGAAACATCATTCCCAACTATCTCCCAATGGGTTTTGAAAAAACCAGGTGGAAACCCGTCCGGACCTGGGGCTTTCCAAGATTTCATGTCTTTCAACGCCTTCATTATTTCAGCATCATCCGGAATACGAACTAGCTCCATGTTGTCTTGATGAGTGATTATTTGAGGAATGCACTGAAGAATAGCCTCATTTTTTCTGGAGAAGTGGTAGTGTGCAGGGAGCTGTAATGATCCGTAAGAAGTTTCTCCAGTTCATCTCTTGTAGTACACCAGTTCCCATTATCATCTTTTAGTGTTGCTATATTGTTTCTGGAACGTCTTATATTTGCATTCGCGTGATGATATTTAGTGTTTCTATCCATCTCTAGGAAGTACTCATCTCTGGATTTCTGCCCCAAATATTCACTCTGGATTTGATGCCAGTGTTCTATTTGGTTATCCACTTGCATCACTTGTATGTTGGTGTTGGTGTTTGGAGTTTGTTGTTGAACTGCCTCCAGCTGTTGGTGTAGCAGAAATATATTTCTATGGATATTACCAAACTTATCTTTGTTCCACTTAGAAACATATCTGCGTGTGTTACTAAGTTTTCTTGAGAATTGATTAGCTTTAGAACCCTCCACATGCAGACTCCATGCAGATGCGACTTCGCCCTTAAGGGTATCATCTTTCTCATAACATTGGAAGTATTTCCAGTTCCTTTTATTATGACTAGTGGAGGAAGAAGTATCTAGCATAATGGGACAATGGTCTGACCCAAGTTGAGCCAGGTGAAAAAGTTTCGCATCTTGGAAGTGAATAATCCAATCGCCGTTAACCAAAGCTCGATCAATCCGAGATCTTCTAACTCCAGTACCATGCACGTTGCTTGACCATGTAAACGACCTCCCACAATAACTAAGATATTCCAGGCCTACTTCATGTATTAAACTGACATATTTTGCGTCTCTTGAAGACGAAATAGTTGAGCTAGAAGTACTTGGATTGCCAGAAAAATTTACAGAAATCCGAGTTCTGTCTTCATTTTCAAAAACCAAATTTAAGTCTCCAATAATGACCCACGGCTTCTGAATATTTTGGCTGAGATTCTTGATATAGTTCCATTGTAACTCTTTATTTGTAGGATATGAAGATCCGTATATACAGGTAGCAAATATTCTGGCTTCGAAGGGTCGTCCTGCACCAAGCAGTTAATAATCCAGGACTCTGCATGCACAACTTTAAAGTGAAAACCGTCTTTCCAGAGGAGTATTAATCCTCCAGCTAGACCAATAGAAGATACAAGTTTGCTATTAGGGTATTTCAAGGGTTTTATGAATTTCTCATTTTTTCTGCACCTATTTTTGCTTCTGAGATGAATATAACATCAGGATTGTGACGATATATTAGATCCTTAAGATGATCCCTAGTGGTCTTACTAGAGAATCCCTGGCACTTCCAAGCTAAGACTCTCATATTTGTTATATTATGAGGGTCACTAGATAAACCTATACAGTTATTGTAATCTATGACACAAATATGAATGCAAAAGAACAATAAAATGCAATGATTTAAATAAAGAGTGTGTAAAGAAATAGTTACCGCAGTATTATGCTCCTCTTGATTTTGAAGGGTATCCATCCTTGTGTGTTCATCTCTTGGAACTCCGGTATTGTCTTCCACAACATCCATTAATTCAGCATGAGGAGTATTTTTGGTAGCAACATTATCAACCCCTCCATGGACAGCTAAAATGGGGCCTTGGATTGATGGGTTAGAGCCATTGTTTTGAGTGACTTGGTTCCTAGCTCTTTTGGTGATTCTTCTTGCTTCAGAGTCATCCGTTATCTCCATGTCCTTCTCAACATGGACAAAATCATCTTCAAGATCTTTTTTTCCTTCATTTATCTTCACAACAGCTTCTTCCTTAGCAATACAATGGGCTTCATATTCCTCTTCTGTCATAGCTCTTTCTCTTAAGATTTCTGCTACTTCTTCGCATTTTTCATCATCATGATCTATGACATAACACTTGTCGCAGAGACTATGAGGTTGCTTAACCTAATGGTATCTTATCCAGATTGGATCACCTGAGTTTGAGTTCCACCATTCACCCCTTTTAAGGGGTTTTTTAAGCTCTATCTCTACACGAGCCGTGATCATGTTACCAGCTCTTGGTCTGCAATTTTTTGGATCAGTGGATATTTTGGTTCCCAAATCGCAAATGGCTTCATCAACCACTGATACATGATGGTGTTCCAATAGGAGACCCTTAAATTGAACATTCCATGCTTGTGTCCTGAACTCATAATCTTTGTAGGCTTTTTCCGTGGTGTATTCTTCTAAAGCTAGAAGACTTTTCTGGACATTCCAAGGAGTTTTGTTTAGGATATCTTTCATGTCTTTTTGAGAATTGAATTTGAAAACAAACAGGTATTTTCCGACAACTTTCATCTCCCTTTTGCGGTAGTTCTTCCATAGGATGTTCAACTCTTCCTTGATGCTTGCAGTTTCTATCTCATTATCATCAGTCACAAGCTTGCCGATCAAACTGTTAGACCATTCAGTAGCAGCTACGATCAGGTTTTTGGATGAACCAATAGCACTTCGTTGTTTCTTATCGTAGCACCCTTCATCCTGAGTCGGTGATATTGCTAATCTTGTTGTTTGCGAGACTCCATTAAGTTTCCACTGAACTCTTCGAGATTAGGGTTATTTAGATTAGGGTAGCTATAGGTTTTCCAGTATTTATCTTTTCCTTTATAAGATGGCTGGAGATAAAAGTAGTAAATGGGATTATAATGTTTCCAAAAGTTTGGTAGAGAATAATTCAAGGGAGGTAAAGAATATATTTTGTAATAGAAGGATTGCATGGAGGTCGAAAAATAATGAATTTTCCTATGATTACGGATGCTTATAGGCGGAAACCTGGAGGTTTGAATTCTCCATGTCTGGATCGGATTATGACTCGGTAAAAAGGGATGAAATCTCATGGATTCAAATATATGATCTGGGGTGTAATGTTGTTTCTCATAATGAGGAATACTCGATGCTTGTTTCTTGTTGTTTATCAAAATTGCTGTTTGAAGATGTGCAATACCTGGCAATATAGCCATGTTTGACAAAAATGTCAGGAGGATTATTCCAAAATGACACACAAAGATCCAACACTGGAAGGGATCCATCATAAAATCAAGAGGGGACCTGCAAAATTAGCAATTCATTAAAGCGATTAGTGTGAGACTTGATGAGGAAAAAAACCAATGGATCAAAAAAGAAGAAAGAAAGTAAAAAGTTTCATCCGTTAAAGAAAAACTTTACGCCTTGCGAGTTGGGAGATTTGAATCAATAGTACTTGCTTTGATTTAACTATGTTCGTTTTGCGGTGTAATATATTATGCCAATAAAAACAGTGTGCGTGTACTATATGCTTCAATATGATTATTTGATTGATCTTAAAAAGAGAACCCCGGGATTTTTTTTTTATTATTATTTCGTTGTTGCGAGGAGATGATGAGCGACCCTCTTTACATATGAGTGTCAAATTACACATAAGAGGAGCATTTTTGCTAACATACACTCTATTAAAGAAAATCAAAAGGGATTAGTGTTGTTCTTTATATTGTAGTTGAATGTTGTCTTACTCTTAAATAAATTTTGTTAGACTAAATCATTTTTGTCAAAGAGCAAGATCATTTTGCTAACAACCGAGAAGAATAAATCACATTTCTGTTTGGTTTGTTTTATTTGTTCATACTTAGATACTTTACCAACTGTTGGTATGACGTTGACAAAAAATACAATCAAAAGGAAGCAAAAGACAACCCTACGATACGAGAGATAAGCTCGAGTTTGTGCCATTCCTACGGTGCATTTTGGTCTTGAATCTGTTGTGTAAATCACCTTGGACGTCTTGAGTGCATCCTGCTGTGAGCCTTGGTGTCATTCCTTATCCGATCAGCATACATGGGCAAGCGGACAATCTCTCCAATGTCTTCTAACAAGACCTCCTCTGTGATGTTATCCTTTATGCTCCGCATAACCTTCCTGTAAATATTGATATCATTCGGGGTTTTCTTATCTACCCCGAGACGCATATAATTCCCGGACTAGTTCCTCAGAATCCCAGGAACACTCGATAATATTTCCTGATAACTCTGATGGGAAAGGCCGGTCTATGATAGATACTGAATTAATTGCCATAAGATCGTAGATCAGGTATCTTCTTTGTTTCTTCTGTATACCCGGCAAGGTATCAATCACCATCTCACCATCAAGTAGTGTTAAATTGTGAGTATCCCTTCCATTCGTTTCTTTCTTGGGAAATCGCATTACGAACCCTTCGGAAATTAAAATTTCTATCTATCAAGAAGCATCCATCGAAGTTATAAGCATCATATATCGTGTACCATCAGTTTTCCATGTAGCATAGTAATACCTCTACCTCAACAATTGTAAGTTTTCCCTGTCCGGTGAAACGGGTGTGATCCAGAAAGCTGGTTTGCCCCTGCTCCAAGCTTTAGACTACGATTGCAGAATTGTCTCATTTCCTCTTGTTGGTCCCACGGTATTGCATCTCCCAGCACATCATCATTCGTCGGCACTTGAGTTGGCACTTGGTTGTCCTGGGAAGCAGCACCAATATCTTCATCATCAGGCATAGCTTCACCATTCAGATCAAGATCAGATGATCTTTTCCACTCCGGAGTGTTGGGACAAATTGTTTTTTCGGGCTTCCTCTCATGATAGAATGCGTATAATGCATCAATGTTGTTAAAATATATCGTATCTTGCATGTTACGATATCCAATATTCTGCATATATTGTATAGTTATCTGGTAGTTATTGTGATGTATTTGGTTTCCTTTTCTGTCGTCTGTAACCCTGTATAAGTTGTCGAGTCTGTATTCCTTCATTATGTTCTATATACAGAAACCCTTTCATTAGATCTCTATGCCATGACAAAATCTGTCATGGTATCAGAGCTAGGTAAGATTCAATAACCCTTTTTCAAACCCTCAGTATCGTGATTAAGAAACCAGAAATCTATCTCATCCTTATCTCTCGTTTAAAACCTAAACCCTAGTATCATGTCGCGTGAAGAATCTCAACCCATCACTGTGAAGTTCGATGGATCCAACTATAACCATTGGTCCTTTCTCATGAGAAGTTTTTTAAAGGGAAAAAGCATGTGGAAATATATTGATGGAAAAGAAAAAAGCCTCACTGTAACTAGCACTAGTGGTAAAGACAAAGATCTTTGCGAGAAACAGATCCTTCGAAACTTGGGAAATCAATAACCACAAGATCATTACTTGGATAAGCAACACTGTTATTGCATCCATAAGTATGCAACTTACAGGTTTTGAAGAAGCCAAAGAAGCATGGGATTTTCTAGCTAAGAGATACACACAAGTCAACTTTGCACAGAGATACAAACTTGAACAAGATATTCGAGTCTTGAAACAACAACCAGAGCAAACAATATCGATTTTCACTCCAAAATGTCAATTGTATGGAATCAACTAGCACTTATGGAGCCTAAGTGGACAGTTGATGTAGAAGCGTGGCAGAAATACAGAGAAGAATCACGGCTTGTTCAACTCTTAATGGCTTTAAGAGATGATTTTGAATCTGTGAGAGCTTCTATCCTTCATAGAAATCCAATGCCAACTGTAGAAAGTGCTTTGTCTGAACTTATTACTGAAGAGACGCGCAAAAGAATCAAACTAGATATTCTAGCAGTTCTTGCAGTCCCTTCTCGTCCAAACTCTAATCCAAGCTTTAGCTCACAGAGAAACTTTTCAGTTTCAACCTATCGTGATCTCTCTCAAGTACAGTGTCATAACTGTAAGAATTATGGTCATCTTGTAAAGAATTGTCCATCACCTGTGAACACCAGTAACTCTCAAGGCAACTTTCAAAAATCAACTATGCAAAGTTCAACACCTTCACTAGGCACACCACAATGTAACTACTGCAAGGAGTTTGGACACATTGTAGGAAATTGCACTTCTCCATCCTCAAGAAATATGAGAAACAAGAGAAGATTTGGCACTGCTGCTCCATCATATTACTCTCCAGGTCATGTTACTGCTGCACCAGTTCTAGAACAAGCACATGAGTTATCAAACCCTACATCAAACAACTCTGCAACTGCAGCAAATTTGGCAGATATTCAAGAAATGCTGAAACAAGCCCTTGCAATTGGTAACAACCCTACAGCAGCAACTTCTTTTTCAGTTCCTTCAGGTAACTTTTCAACTGAATGGTTTCTTGATTCAGGAGCATCAAACCATATGACATATAACTCAAATTTATTTGAGACAATGAAACCTATCGTTACTCCTAAGATTCATACAGCAGATGGAACAGGAATAAATGCTACTCATATTGGACAGGTCAAAATTTCAAACAAGATACACATAGCAGATGTTCTTCTTGTTCCCAAAATTAAGATGAATCTTATTTCAATTGGCCAGTTATGTAACCAGGGTTTTAATATCTACTTTTCATCTCATGGTTGTGTTATACAGGATCCCAAAACAGGGAAGCTTATTGGTATAGGCCGTAGAGTTGGTCGCCTTTACCTCCTGGAGTCTCTAGCAATTCCTCAATTCAACAACAAACTTGTTGCTGCTCTAGCTTCTACCTTACCGTCCACAGTTTCTCCTTTTATTTCTTGGCACTCTAAGCTTGGTCATGTCTCTTTTTCTCGTATTTCCTATATGATTAGTAAAGGGTTGCTAGGTTTTGTTCCTCTAGACAAAGAGCCTCACTGTATTGCTTGTAAGATGGGTAAACAACCAGCTCTTCCATTTAATAACAGTACTACCTTTTCTTCTGCACCTTTTGATCTCATCCATTCTGATGTTTGGGGAAAGTCTCCTATTGCTTCAAAAGGGGGAGCTTTGTATTATGTTATTTTCATTGACGACTACACTCGTTATACATGGGTGTATCTTTTTAAATCCAGATCAGAGTTTTTAAGAATTTACACTGAGTTTTCAAACATGATCAAAACCCAATTCGAAAAATCCATCAAAATTTTTCGAGCAGATCAGGGAGGTGAATACATATCCAATCCTTTCAAAGAGTTTTTAAAATATGAGGGTACTCTACTTCAGTTATCCTGCACTGAGACACCAGAACAGAATGGTGTTGCAGAACGTAAACATCGTCATATCATAGAAACAGCTAGGACACAACTTCTTTCTTTCTCTGTTCCCTCTAATTTTTGGGGTGAATCTGTTTTCACTGCGGTTTACACTATTAATCGAGTTCCTACTGCTGTTATAGGTGGTATATCTCCATACGAACGATTATATAGTAAGAAACCAGATTACTCAGAGCTTCATGTGTTTGGTTCCACTTGCTTTGTCCTTCTTTCCGAAAGAGAACGCAACAAACTTGGTAAAAAGAACACTATCTGTGTGTTTCTCGGTTATGGCATAGAGCAGAAAGGGTATAGATGCTATGATCCAGAAAGTAGGAGATTAAGAATTTCTCGTCATGTTACCTTCTGGGACAAGATACCCTTTTGGTCCCTTCCTAGAAGTAAAACATCTTCTCTAGAAACCTTCTCCTACTTAGATCCATTCGATGATGAATCTCTATCTGTCTCGACTTCTCCTAGTATTACTAATAATGTTTTTCAACCTCCAATAGCTGAATCCACAGAAGCAGCTATTGACCACTCTATGGAAGATTCCAATACAACAACTCAACATGGGGATCCTGCTCATGAAACTGTTCAACTACCTCCTCGAACACGGCGACCTCCAGCTAAGTACTCTGACTATCAATGTTCGTTAACAACCATCCTAGCAGAACATGAGCCTAAAAACTACAGGGAAGCTGCAGTACTGCCAGACTGGAAAGACTCGATGGGAGAAGAACTAACAGCTCATCAAAGGGCAGGCACATGGGATATGGTTGATCTTCCCCCTGGTAAATCTGTTGTGGGAAGTAGATGGGTTTACAAGGTCAAGACCAAATCAGATGGCACATTAGATCGTCGAAAATCTCGTATAGTTGCACAGGGGTATACACAAGAGTATGGTATCGATTATGAAGAAACTTTTGCTCCAGTTGCAAGAATGACTACAGTCCGTACATTGCTCGCTGTTGCTGCTACTCGTAAATGGAATTTACATCAAATGGATGTTAAAAACGCGTTTCTTCATGGTGATCTTCAAGAAGAAGTCTATATGAGACCACCTCCTGGCTTAGAACATGCTCCAAATCAAGTCTGTAAGTTGCGCAAGGCCTTGTATGGATTGAAACAAGCTCCTCGTGCTTGGTTTGAAAAATTTTCAACTGCAATTCTTAAGTATGGTTTCACTCAAAGCTCTTATGATTCATCTATGTTTGTTCGATCAACTAGTAAGGGTATGATTCTTCTTTTACTCTATGTTGATGACATGATTATCACAGGAAGTGACTTAGACGGTATTCAAGCTCTTAAATCTTATCTCCACTCCTGTTTTGAAATGAAAGATCTTGGTTTCTTGCGATATTTTCTTGGAGTAGAAGTTGACAACTCTTCTGAAGGATTTTTTATCTCCCAAGTCAAGTATGCATCTGAAATTTTGCATCGTGATGGTTTAACTGATTGTAAGATTGCAGACGCACCACTTGAATTAAATGTCAAGCTCAATTCCGTTGAAGGCAAAGCTCTCTCAAATCCTACTCTCTACAGGCAGCTAGTAGGAAGTCTAAACTATCTAACTATTACCAGACCAGATATCAGCTACGCAGTACATGTTGTTAGTCAATTCATGTCTGCTCCACGGTCACCACATTATGCTGCTGTTCTTCGGATTTTACGCTATATCAAAGGTACCTTGTATAAAGGGTTATATTTTTCGTCCGCCTCGATCTTCGTCTTCGTGCGTACTCGACTCGGATTGGGCGGGGAGATGTAACCGACAGACGGTCAACTACTGGGTATTGTATATTTCTTGGTAATTCCCTCATTTCCTGGCGTAGCAAGAAACAATCTGTTGTGTCACGCTCTAGTGCAGAAGCCGAATATAGAGCTTTAGCTCATACTACCTCTGAGATTGTGTGGATAAGATGGCTTTTGGGAGACATGGGAGTTCATCTGACAGATCCTACTCCTCTCTACTGTGACAACAAGGCTGCTATCTATATAGCTCATAATGATGTCTTTCATGAACGTACAAAACATATCGAAATCGACTGCCATTTCGTTCGTCACCATTACAAGCATCAGACTATTGCACTACCTCATGTGTGTTCTGAGTTCCAGCTTGCAGACCTTTTCACCAAGTCTCTAGCTTCCTCTCGCATTCGTTTTTTGATTAACAAACTCAAGATGTGTTGCGCACCGTCTTGAGTTTGAGGGGGGGTGTTAAAATATATCGTATCTTGCATGTTACGATATCCAATATTCTGCATATATTGTATAGTTATCTGGTAGTTATTGTGATGTATTTGGTTTCCTTTTTTTGTCGTCGGTAACCCTGTATAAGTTGTCGAGTCTGTATTCCTTCATTATGTTCTATATACAGAAACCCTTTCATTAGATCTCTATGCCATGACAAAATCTGTCAAATGTAATCATGTTTATAAATTCCTGGAGGGCGTGCATTATGAAAAGCTATGGGGATATTACTAACGAATGCAACTATACCTTGAATTGTTCTGTGGCGTACATAATCAATCTCTCTTTCTTATAGTTGCGGCATAGCTGTAAGGTGCAATGCCGAAACCATGAGGGGTGGGTGGTACGAGTCCAGTTGGTCCAACTTAAGATTATCTGGAGCACAAGAATTGTCTTGATGCCATGTATCTTGTGAAACATCGCCTGTGTTAATATAATTTGCAGCGGCCGTCCTTATTATTATTATCAGTTAGCCTATACGTATATCATAGAATGAGCCAGGGGAAGAGATGCCTCGGCCATCCCCAATAGTAATATCAATTTTTTTTTGGGACAGGAACTCATAGACTCTCCCTCGATGGGGAGATCCTGTTGGACGCTGGCGGAATTGTGACACGGTTTTGTGGAGAGTCCAAATATAGTGGAACTCCAAAACCATGTGAGTTAGCTAGGTCGGTGGAGTTGGTTTTTGGATAAACCAAAATCAGAGTTTTGATAACTCTTATTGGTTTCTTAATCCTAAAGTTTAGGGACTTATTAGCTAAGTTATGAAACCCTAATCCCTACCTATGTGTATATAAATAGCCTAGTAGAGAACCTTGAAAATACACCAAAAATTTCTTCTTTTTCTCTTAGGGTTTATATGTATTCTCCCTTGCGATAATATATAAATCACTTATTTTTCCCGAGGATTCAACCTCGTTAAATTCTCGTCTCTTTTCTTCTTTAGTTTGTGTTCTTGGCAATATTTGGAGTACCGTTTGTAGCTGTGCATATCGCTTCCGCAGGGTTTTAGCGCAACAATTGGAATCAAGAGCTCGGGTAACGTTCTTGGATTTTTTTGGGTATTCATAATATTGAAGCGGTGGTATTTTTTCTGAAGTTGTTTGAGGTAATTCTAATCTCAAGGTTTAGTTTTTTATCTATATTTGGTTGTTTGTGAACAATGGTTAACGGGGATAAACCAGATGATCCGAACGATCCTGAGGGAGAACATTCGGAGTCCACAAGTAAAGATAAAGATACAAAAGAAGAAGTACTGCATTCTCATAGATCACAAATGAAGGTTGAAAAGTTCACCGGAACCAATAACTTTGGTTTATGGAGAACAGACGTAATGGATGCTCTTGTTCATCTTGACCTAGAAGAAGCTTTAGAAGGTCAGCCAGTGGAGATGTCTGAAAAGCAGTGGAACAAGATGAATAAATTATGTCTTGCCTCGATACGAGGGTGTTTAGCAACTGCAGTAAGAGTTAATTATCAGCACGAGACTTCAGCTAAAGATCTCTGGGAAAAGCTAGAGAAGGAATACCTTGTGAAGAACGTGGCAAATAGGATACATCTTAAAAGGAATTTGTATCGCTATAACATGAAGAGAGGTGCAACCTTAACCGAGCACCTAGATTCATATAATAAACTTCTTCTTTGAGTTGGTTAACTACGATGAGAAGATCAACGACGAGGAACAAGCTTTGTGTCCGATAAACTCTCTTCTGAAAGGTATGAACCCGTGATCAAGGCTTTAATGCACGGAAAGGATAAGATGACATACACGAGGTCACTACTGGCATTGCGTAGTGAGGAGTTCGGGAAGATGGACCGTGAAGACCTGTCAAGTGAAGCTAACGGTGACTTGCTTCTTGCAAGAGGTCGTTCAACGAGACGGGAAAAAGAAGAATGGTGATCGTGGCAAAGTGAAAGGGCGTTCAAAGTCAAGAGCGCGTCTGCGAAGGATGAATGTGCATGGTGTCATGACTTTGGCCATTGGGCTAAGGATTGTACCAAGCGTAAGGATCGAGAAAGGGATAACACCGAGGTGAACATTGCGAAGGCAAGTGAAGATTCGAGATGAAGCTTGATTTCTCGTGACTATGATACCATCAACTTTTATCGAAGCCCGACGGTACGTGGGTATTAGATTCTGGTGCTACTTATCATATTTGTCCTCATCGGGATTTGGTTCTCAAACTTTGAAGAGTTTGATGGAGAAGTGCGTATGGGGAATAATCACACTGCGGGGTGATTGGGATTGGTAGTGTTCGAATCAAGATGCATGATGGTATGGTGCGGGAGTTGAAGGAAGTAAGGTTTGTTTTCTTTGTGAAGAAGAATCGATCTCGCTCGGAACTTTGGAAGCTAAGGGCTACAAGTTAGTCGCTGAAAATGGCATTCTAAAGGTAATTTACGGATCGTTGGTAATCATGAAGGGCACAAGGCATCATAACTTGTACTACTTGGCGGGAGTACGAGAGCGGAGATGTGTCAATTTTCGAACACATCGAGACTGCGGCGATGGAGACCACGAAGTTATGGCATATGCGGCTTGCACATCCAGGTGATAAGTCGTTACATTCTTTAATTCGTCAAGATTTATTGAAAGGTGCTATTGCCTGCAAATTAGAGTTTTGTGAACATTGTGTGAAAGGCAAGAAGACAAGAACAAGCTTTGGCACAGCAATCCACAACACTAGTGGAGTTCTTGATTATGTTCACTCAGATGTTTGGGGTCCCTCCAAGAATGCATCATTGGGAGGGAAACATTGGTTCGTGTCGTTTATTGATGACTATTCTAGGCGCGTATGGGTGTACACCATGAGGCATAAGGATGAAGTCCTAGAAGTCTTTGTGAGGTGGAAAAAGGCATTTGAGACTCAAGGCGGAGAAAGATCAAGGTACTACGTTCGGACAATGGTGGAGAGTACAAAAGTGATCCATTCTTGCAAGTATGTCAGGTTGAGGGAATACAGAGGCACTTCACAGTTAAGAAGACACCGCAACAAAATGGGGTAGCTGAACGCATGAATCGTACTTTGCTGGAGAAGGTACGATGTATGTTATCTAATCCTGGATTAGGTAAAGCGTTTTGGGCTGAGGCAGTGACATATGCGTGCTTCCTCATTAATAGGTTGCCATCAATTTGCGTTAGAAGGTAAAACTCCGATGGAGAAGTGGTATGGTAAACCAGCTTATGATTATGACTCAATTCATATCTTTGGTTGCCCTGCTTGGTATCATGTTAGTGAAAACAAGCTTGATAGCCGTGCTATTAAAGGGATCTTTATGGGTGTGAAGAAAGGAGTTAAAGGGTTCAAAATTTGGAATCCAGTTGAAAAGAAGATAGTCATTAGTAGAGACGTTACATTTGATGAAGCGTCTATGGTGAAGTCTTGGGGTTCTCGGCGGTGGAGAACACTACCAGACAGTGAGCCTTTATAGCGGTGGAGATTGATGCAACTCCACTAATTCCCGGCTAAGTCGTATCTGTTATGACTACTTCCGAAGGCGTGGCGTCTACAAGGGAGATAAATACTGAAGTTCCAAATGATAGTGACGATGTTAATGAAGAGGAACATGAAGCAGTAGAAGGTACATAAGCTACGGTCACTGAGACCATAACAACCAGCAAACCGAGAAGATCAATCAGGAAACCTGGTTGGATGGATGATTTTATAGGTTATGCATTACCAGTTATTGAAGAAGGCATTCCTAATACCTATTTTGAAGCTATACACAGTGTAGAGCGTCAAGAATGGGAAAGCTGCTATGCGAGGATGAGATGGAGTCTCTTTACAAGAATGGCACATGGGTTCTTACGAAGCTTAGAACGGTAAGAAGGCCATTGGGTGCAAATGGGTATATGCTAAGAAAGAAGGATCTCGGGTGAATCAAGTACGCTACAAGGCAAGGTTAGTTGCAAAGGTTATGCCCAAAGAGAAGGGATTGACTACAATGAGGTGTTCTCTCCCGGTCGTGAAGCACTCATCAATCCGAATTTTGTTGGCCTTGGTAGCACAATATGATTTAGACCTAGTTCAGCTAGATGTCAAGACGACATTATTACATAGTGATCTAGAAGAAGAGATCTATATGACTCAGCCGAGTGGGTTCAAAGTTGCTGGAAAAGAAGATTGTGTATGCAAATCTGAAAAAATCGTTGTATGGGTTGAAGCAGTCTCCAAGACAATGGTACAAGCGATTTGATCAGTTTATGATTGGCGAGAAATACACAAGAAGTCACTATGACCATTGTGTATACTTCAAGAAGCTACGTGATGGGTCTTTCATATATTTGCTCTTGTATGTCGATGATATCTTGATAGCATCGAATAACAAGAAAGAGATTGATCATTTGAAGCGAAATTGTCAAGCGAGTTCGAGATGAAAGATCTAGGAGAAGCTAAGAAGATCCTTGGCATGGAGATGCAACGTGACAGAGAGAAGGGTAAAGTTTGTTTGTCTCAAAAGGCATACTTGAAGAAAGTGTTACAGAAATTTGGTGTTTGCGAAGGAACTAAATCTGTAAGTACTCCCCTTGGTCCTCATTTTAAGTTGAGTTATGATATGTCTCCTACTACTAAAGAAGAGCGTGAGTATATGGCCCAAGTCCCATATGCTAGTGTTGTTGGTAGCTTGATGTATGCGATGGTATGTACAAGGCCGGATATTTCACATGCAGTAAGTATGATCATCCGTTATATGCATAATCCTGGTAAAGGACATTGGCAAGCTGTGAAATGGATTTTGAGGTATCTTTATGGTACTGTTGATGTTGGCATGGAGTTTGTGAAGGAAGATGGGAACAATGTTTGTGTGTTGGTTATGTGGATTCGACTATCTTTGGTGATTTGGACAAGAGACGTTCAACTACGGGGTATGTATTTACCATAGCGGGAGCACCGGTAAGTTGGAGATCAATCTTGCGAGTCTCTTGTGGCGCTTTCAACTACGGAGGCGGAGTATATGGCAGTGAGCGAGGCATTTAAGGAGGCTATATGGTTACAAGTTTTGCTAGATGACTTGGGTGTTGTGCGAGAGCAATTTTTTGTGCATTGTGATAGTCTTAGTGCAATTTACTTGGCTAAGAATCAAGTTCATCATGCCAGAACCAAACATATAGATGTTCGATTTCACTTTGTTAGAGAAATTCTGGAAGAAGAAGACATTCTACTTGTGAAGATCGATACCAAAGACAATCCGGTGATATGTTAACGAAAGTAGTATCTGGGGTCAAGTTTCGTCATTGCTCGGAATTGATCCACATTCTTTCGGTTTGGTGAGACCCTTTGGGGTAGAGGTTCTTAGGAACCTATTCGAGGCCTTCTAGTAAGGCCATTGAGTGAACTACGGTCGGTTTGATTCCTTGAAGAGGATACGTAGGCAGCCTATGGCGCAATCGACGTTGGAAGACAATGGTGATTTAGTGTATTGATCGTCTCATGCATGAATGCATGATCCGAGGTGGAGAATTGTTGGACGCTGGCGGAATTGTGACACGGTTTTGTGGAGAGTCCAAATATAGTGGAACTCCAAAACCGTGTGAGTTAGCTAGGTCGGTGGAGTTGGTTTTTGGATAAACCAAAATCAGAGTTTTGATAACTCTTATTGGTTTCTTAATCCTAAAGTTTAGGGACTTATTAGCTAAGTTATGAAACCCTAATCCCTACCTATGTGTATATAAATAGCCTAGTAGAGAACCTTGAAAATACACCAAAAATTTCTTCTTTTTCTCTTAGGGTTTATATGTATTCTCCCTTGCGATAATATATAAATCACTTATTTTTCCCGAAGATTCAACCTCGTTAAATTCTCGTCTCTTTTCTTCTTTAGTTTGTGTTCTTGGCAATATTTGGAGTACCGTTTGTAGCTGTGCATATCGCTTCCGCAGGGTTTTAGCGCAACAGATCCTAGGCAAGCCCCCTTCCAAAGTCCAATGGAAGTAAGCATGATTCAAGTTACATGTCAATCTTGTTTCATAGAGAGTTGGTTTTTATATCCCGTGTAACCGATGTACTTACGTGGGACTATTATTTCCGTTCATATATTTGTTTCTATGGGTACCGGTTGGGCCTATAGTCTTTTTTGAACTAAATCTGGGTGTGAGATGATTACTTCTGAAAAATGAATCGTCCAATATATGATCAAAATCAATCATAGATATCAATATCTAGCGGAGTATAATTTTGTTTGCTTTATGGACTTGGAGTGAAAACTCGGCTTCATTCTTTACCACATTAAACAGACATGTCTATATTCGAATCTTATTCCGTTCTTTATACTAGGACTTACTAGGACTGGTTTCACACGACGAAGACCCAATATGTTTTATATTTTCGAAAAATTAAGAGCAACATGAATCCTCCTACAACACAGTTGACAAGGGCCATGGTGATCTGATTATCACTTCTGGGACGATTAGGTTGACGAGCATATATATAGTTTTGGTTTCCGGTTCCGCGCGGGTCTGGTTTAGCTGGCGAGTAAACCTACGTACAACAGTTAAAAGACGCGCACAGAAAGCATTCATGTCGATCTCCTCAACAGTGCTCAGGCCAACTCATGAGTATAGATATAAGCATATAATTAAATGCTTAGCTGAATCATGGGGCTACACCTGGAAAAAACAAATGATATACCTATGTATTAAACGATCAAGAGAAAACGAATGATATACCTATCCCAATGTTTTTTGTTTTAGTTTTGGTAGGGTGTGCCAGGCCATTGCAGTAGTGCAACACAAAGGCCACACGCGAGAAACACAGTAGCAAGCTACGGTTGTGGAAACTCCCCCATGAAAAAATTAATTTAATACCGTGTTGTCACAAGCATATCAGAAATTAAACTGATAAGAACAGATACTACACTTGATCTTAGCCAATAGGCCGAGAAAGATATGCTTATTCTGAATTTTAACATCCGCTTTTATACTGTCTCGTTTCCATTCCTTTGCTTTAACTAATCTATGTGGGACTAAATCTTATAGACGAGTGAGTTTACTAGGGAACTGACATGAGTTCATGGGCGTGGTATCAGATTTTAAGTTGCATTGCTTAACTTAGAATTTTCCGTTTGTTTCATCTCAAGAGAAAAAACGCGTAGTTACATACAAGCTGCGTTATAGGTAGGGTGTGAGAAAAGAGTATTATGTGACTCATAAACATGCAAGTTGCTATTACGTAGTGTGTATATTTGGATTTACAAATTTCAACAACTAGAAACCAACTAGCCCAAACCCCAAACCCAAAGATTGGGATGCCCATATATCGATAACAACAGCTTTAGGGGTTGTTACATCCGGTAAGAAATCCTTTGTTTTCTCTTCTCTCATTATTGTGCTCGATCAAATTTGATGTATTACATGCAAACTACAGTTATTTCTGTACTTAGGTTAACGTATTCAAAGTGATGCTACATTATTGTACTGTGCTTTCTAGCTAGAATATTACTCTTTAATTACTGTATGACACCAGATTCTACTGAGCCAATTTTGTTTTTCTAAACTCCATTGAAATGCAACTGTCTTGAGTGTTTATTATGCCCTCACCAAAACATGAATGATTTGATTCAACCTGGCAATGACTTTTTTTGAGTGGATGATTGCCGTTGCCAAGAAGTACACCGGCTTTGTTACTGACGTACACTTGAGTACCCTATCAGAAGATAATGATACACTCATATTACTATAGGTATCTTGTCCACCGAATGCCAATACCTTGCAAGAATGGAGTATTTATATAGGTATCTTGTGTACAAAGTTTAAATGATTTTTTCACGAAGAGGGCAAATTAGATTAAAAGATGAAAACTCACGAAGCAGTGAGCTTCAAAGACTGAGCTAACAAGGCTAGCTCATACCAATTACGGCATCCCAATTATAAATGAGAGTTGACAGAGAATAACCCTCAAATAATTTAGTGTGCAAAGACCAATTGAAAAGCGTACACTTAACAGCGATAATAAGTTGATTAGTATGCCTATACCTGTTAGAGTACAGACGATTGTTCCTTTCGCTCCAAATTGTCCACCAGATGGCAAAGGGTAATAAACCCCAACGCTTTTTAAACATTTCCTTCCTTTCTTATTCCTCCACTCCCAAATAGTAGCTTTCACGCCTTCCGCAAAGTTCCAATACCAAAACTAATACCAAAACTATTTAAAAAGACTTTTAGTTCCAAACTTTAGAGAAGTATAACAATTAGCCACCGAGAAACTTCCTTGCAATGAATAAACAAATGATCGAAAACATGGTTTTTCGACTCAAGGACTCGGGTTTTCGTCACTCAAAAGTTTTTAGTGAACAAAATTGTGATGATGCTAAAAATTGATTCGGATTATCCACCTCCCAAATATTTATATCGTAACAACTTCTAATTGTCACAAGAATATAAAGTCTAAAGTAGGCGAAATCGCCTTTGAATTCTTTATGGTGATAAAGAATACATAGCTGCTAAAGAATAAGTTTTTGGTGACTTTAAAAGTCCAAACTAAAAGAGACTTTTAGAGATTGGACTTTATAGATTCTAATCGAAAGTGCATATGTAACAAACTAAATTTTATCGCTTTAATAATTTTAAATGACACTATAAATTTGGAAAGAGAGGTAGCCATCAATACCAATACTAAAAAAGTGTAATACAATTTCAAAATTCTAAAGTACATATATATTTAGATAAGTATAACAATTATTGATACCAAAAAACCATATTTTTGTCATGATTCCAAATCCATTTGCTGATCACTACCTTCGCTTTTTAAAGATCCCATTCAAAGAAGGTTAATTGGTATGTTTATAGATTTTCTTAAGTTGATTACAAAACAAGTTCATGTGTCTCTATAATTCATTCAATTTCATCAAACATGCTTAATGATTCACACAAATCAGCTCCAAGATAACTTTATCCGATTTTAGAACTCATTCAATTCTTAGTTTATATGCTTTGACATCTACGATAATAGATTTGCAAACAAATTCACTTGAAGAGTACATAAATAATAATGAATTAAATAAAAGTTATAATTTCTAATTGTAATAGTTGAGCAATCTCACCGAGACAAACTATAAGAATGATAATTAGGAACCTAACTCGAGCTCTTCTTTTTCCCATCTAAACTTATCAAACGTATCTCGAAATTTTTTAACAAGATGAAGAAAAAGAAAAACCCGAAACAGCCTCATTCAAGTGTCTTTTGAAGTCCAAAGCCCAAGCACCTGTTTTAGTGAATTTAAAATCCACTCTGATGTCTAATAGATCCACGCTAATTAGGAATGAGATATGAAATCCTTGCAAGTATGTAGTTTAGTTCTTCTATTATAATAAATTGACTATGTGATTAGTAATTGATCAGTTACAATCTGTTACTAAGTTTCATTTTGCTGCAGGAGGTATGTATAGGGTAACTTCTGCCTTTTGTACCACAATGAGAAGCTAATAGACGGAAAATTTGTGCTTCAAGACTTTGGCAGGTGCAAATACTGGTATCTTTGGTCATGGTAATTATTTGGATTATTGTTATGGTGTTTAGGAATTTTACTGATCTTTAAAGTTATTAATGGTAAATGCAGAACTTGTAAATGCCAACATAAGAAACTTTTTGATGGATTTGGCTCCTCTTGGTTGCACTTTCTCGTTACTTATGGCAAGTAGTTAAGGGAACTATGTTCTGTGACTTGCTCACCATTTAATTTTCTCCAGATATATGCAGCTGCTTATGCATTTTTCCAACTTTTAAATTGTCGAGGTAGGAACTATTTGATGTTGGCTTGTTGTCATCATGCAATGCTACAAGGGCAACCTCAAGATAGCCAAGTACGCACACAAAATGAGACTATCAAAAAGTTGAAGGAAGACAATGAAAACTTCACACTAAACATGGTCCATGAGTAACAGAATCTAATACGTGACTCGGGCTAAGCCACATGGAACAACCGAAAGTTGTATGCTGGATTAGGAGTCAGTGGTCAGTTTTAGTCTTGGTATTATATTTTTATTAGTAACAATTGGGATATTGTTTCAATATTTTATTTTAATGGCAAATTGTTTTTCTATCCAATTAATATTATTTTATTATTATTATTTATTGTATATTAAATCGCTTTGGAGTTATCAGTAATAATATAGACTTGTCATTAAAGAAAATTTGGTGATGAATTTTGCGAACTAATCATTTCTCATCACAAAATTAGGTAACAGTGTCCATTTTATTTGCTCACGAAAAGTTAGTTTTGGCGGCAAAAAGACTTATGTCACTAATTCAAAAAATTCGGTGACGATTTCTTAAGGATCTCACAGAACACTTTCAACGACTCACTATAGGTGATGAAATTTTTTGTGTCACTGAATTCTTTGCAATGAAGAAATCGGTTTTCGTGAATCGAACTAATCATTTCTAATGGTTACATTCTTTTTTAGACAACTTATAAAGAGAAGGAAATGTATATTGAAGAGATTTCCCACCAATCCAATTATCTTTCCAAAATAATATTTCATCCCCATTCTTGACGACGAACTTAGTGTGCTGTTTCATGTGATCTTTAGCCTTTAAAATGCCGGCCCATAAGCTTGAACCAACAGATTTAGACCAAGAATTAGGAAGAAAAGAATCAAAATTACCTCCAACTTTTTCATGGATAATTCGCCTCCATAAAGCTCTCTTTTCATTCCCATATCTCCACACCCATTTGCAGTGCAAGGCATGATTTACCAACTTCAGCTTTTTAATTCCAATACCTCCTCTGCGTTTAGGCAAAACTGCTTTAGACCATTTCACCCAACTTCTTTTCCTCACCGAAGTAGTAGAACCCCAAAGGAAATTCCGCATAATTCTTTCGAGATCTTTCACAACCGAAGCTGGCATCTGAAACATAGCTAGGTAATATATAGGCAAACTTGCTAACACACTATTAATCATATATAGGTAATACAAAGTTTAAATGATGTAGTTGCTAGGCTGTAAATAATAGTTGTACCATATCTTAGATTGTGTTGTTAATCCTATCTTCTGTAGCCGCTTTCCATCCTAAAACAAAATTTTCAGTCCTTTGGAAAAAATGATTTTTATTCTAGCTGGTACATTATTTTATTTAGGTGGGTATTTAGAGTGGCTTTAATATGAATCATCTGTTTTATAATGACTTGTCGAATAGCCTAATCATCTGCTTCTAACACCAGAAAACACGAGATCTGAATCTGTAATGGTGGCTATATTTCAGTCGTTTTCCTTTTAGATGCATTTGCTCAAGTTTTTAGAGGCTAGGGGTGTGGAAGCTTTTGAAAATTACTTATCTTATCTTATATACTAATACTAATACTATACTAATACTATACTAATCTTATCTTATACTAATATAAAGAAAAGAGGGTTTTTCTCCGGTTTCACATGAACAGACTACATTACCCCTCTGTGTTTTTGATATTCTTCTCACGTTTTTGTAAATTTAGTTCAAGAAAGGGGTAAACACACATTACGTATTTCTTCTCCTAAAACAAAATTGAACACCATCTCTCGATCCCATTTTTCTCCAGGCGAAATTTTTCTCTCTTCCTCCTTGGATTGTGTCATCTTCTTCGATTAACCCCTTCAGTTTCAGCACCACCAATGACGCCATAGTTATTACTTTCTTTAGTTTAGAAATCAAGAACAAATCATCTCTCACAATAAAGGAAATTTGGTTTTCAAAACTCAGCTATGCTCTCTTTATCACTCGAAGAACAAAGGAGAAACGGAAATCTATCTCTCTGTCTCTCGGCCGTATGAAGTAATTTGGGTGATCTCATTTCTCACGGTTCTAACCTAATTTCAGGTACGATTCAAAACTCCTCAGAAACTGAAAATTTCACTTCGTGGTCTTTTAAAGCTAGGTTTCAGTAATTTGGTGTGGTTTTGTACCTTTGATTTGCTGATTTTTTTGTTTTTGTAAAACTAGGGTTTATTTATGTCAACTAGTATAACACGCATGCGCGATGCGCCTGCCGCACTGTTCAAAAAAAAATCCAACTCTTAATTTAATAATTTTTCAACCAATTACATCCGTTTAATTACAAAATGTGTTCACGTAACATTAACATCAGCTAGTTCGTTACTCTTTAAACACAACTCGGGAATTCAATGTTTCATCACAATCCTGTGATTTTCAATACCTCCAGAAATATGGAGTTGAATGAAGCTAGGACTGTTGTTATTCCAATTTTTAGTAGCATACTGTGATCAAACCGACGTTAAGGAAGAGCACAGGGAAGTTAATGCAAGACTTCTTGCCACTTGATAATAATAACACTCGGGACCGAGCGTTAAGGAGGAAGAGCTCTGAGGAAGTTTATGCACTACTTGTTGCCCCTTGAGAACAATTTTTGCCGAACCATCTTCTTTGATTCTTTTAATCAAACAAAGAGTGATAGCAGGTGAACCATCCACTAAATTAATTTCCATGACGGAACAATTCCGAAACTGGAGGCAATCATATGCCTGACTTCCAGGGAAATGGTATTCTTGACCTGGTTAATAATTGCAGCAACCAATTAGGAAATCTGAAAATAAAAATAATTGGTTCATGCGAAAACCAAACTAAAATATAATACAAATGGATTTTAAGGTGCAGTAACTTTTACGGGTATGCATTTAACGTCCATGTAGCAATAATTTATCTTGCTGTTAAGTTATAATCTTGCACCCCTCAGTATTATCTTCAAGGGACATTTTTATTGGAAGTTTAACCGCCCAACTTAACTTAGTCCCAATTGGTCTCAATCGAGAGGGAGAGTGCTACTGAACGGCCATTGTCCTATTTGTCGCTAATCACCAATTATCTCATTCAAAGTTACTGCACCTTAAAATCCATCCAGTTGACGATCTTGTTCTTAGTACAAAACTTTCATGAAGAAGATTTTAATAAGTTTCAGTTCTATAAAAGTCAAACACATCCATTCTTATTTGTCCAATGATAATTTATTACTTTACTTCTCATGTTTGGGATGATTATTCGTGTGTTCCAGGCCACATTATCTGTGTTTTCGACTTGATTGAGGATTTTTGCATTGGGGAGTTCCAACAATAAATTTGTGGAACCAATCAGACCTGACCCAAAAATGTCACATTCCGCTACCAAGACTACTATCTCAACACAATACAGAAATGATATAAGAGAAGAAGAAGGGGCATTAATACCTGGCAGTAAATGGGAGTGCGGCGATATAAGGACACTTGGAGGGAATCATATTCCAGGGAAATGGCATTCTTGACCTGGTTTATAATTGCCGCAACCAATTAGGAAATCTAAAATTAAAAATAATTGGTTCATGCGAAAACCAAACTAAAATTAAATCAAAAGGTGATATCTTGTTAGAAATTTACACAAACAACTAAAGTTCACAATTTATTATTTTTAAATCCAGATGAATAACAAATTGGAGTTATCCTATAAATCTAGGCTAGCAAATCAAACTACGAGACATGATTCATGTTTTCCTTGATTAAAAAACAACAACGAGAGAGTTTCTGGATTTAATTGATTCCAGAAAGTAAATCATACAACTAAAATAAGCGACTCTTTGGTGGCATGCTAACGTAGAAAACTCTCTCGGGAGGCATAGCAAACATCAAGTACAAAGCAATAGCGAAGGTTGCACAAAATGGGAGCTCAACCGACCGGTAGATAAAATGAGTAATATGCAGTTTTGTGCTTAACAATGTGACTGTTTAATTTAGGCTTCATATCATGAAAACCATTAAATCTAAACCCGTTCAAAAGTTACATTTTCCAAAGAGCTCCATTATATGTACATGCCACTATCTCTCAGAAGTTTATTTAAATCCCATGTCTTCCCACCTTTCAATGGCTAATTTTTTCTTTCCCAGTTTCTCTAAATAACTTCAATCTATCTCATTGATCCTTTATAGTTACTCCGTCTTCCTATTTTGCTCTCTATTTAAAAGTACTTTTGCTTGAAAAACCAAAAACATTAGCTATACGATGACTAATAAACAAAACCAAAACAATGAGAATGGCAATGAAATTCCGTGAATTCTCAATGAAAAAAGCAAAATAACTGAATTGCATAAGCACCCTAAACGCCCCACCACCATCCACACTTATATATACCATTTTTAGAGACATATTTTGATGGACAACCAAACTCATTATTACAGTACATGATAAGTCTACCATTGACGGCCAAAAAGAATTCATAGCTCTCATAGCCCAAAAAAAAATCACCCTAATTTAGTGACGGTACTTAAAAATTTTGAAATCACTGCAAATTTTTGCAGCAATTTGAATTTGCAGATGGAAAATCAAACAAACGGCAAGGGTTTTACAGAAAAAGGAAAATTAAAGGTGACCAACTCACTAACCACAAACTTTGCAGTTCTAATTTGGAGATTTTGCTTCCCTTCTTCTAGGTTGGAGTACATAAATGCATCAGGATCTGTAAGTTGACAAAATTAAACTTATTAATTTCAAGTGGTGAAGGAAATATATTCCATAGAACAGAATAATTTGTTTGAGCTTACAGATCGGCAAGAAAAGGTTGAAGTGAGCGTTGGTTGATTTGGATTTGGGGACGAAGAGAAAAAGAAAAGAGAAGCGAAGGAGAAACAGAAAGTGTGCTTTTACCCCTTGATTGTGTCAAATTAACCAAATTATATGGTGACGACAACCGGAGAAGAATTAAAACACTGAGGGGTGTTTTCGTCAGTTCATGTGAAACCGGAGAAAAACACTCTTTTCTTTATATTAGTAAGATATGCATAATGATTAATTTAATAAATCTCCAGGTCCAGGGACGGAGCCAGGATTTTTGCACAAGGGGGGCGAAGTTAAATTTTTTTCAAACACAAACCATTATAAAAAAAAATTAAAATTAAACCAAAGCTATTTAACATGATAATTATCAAAATGTAACACGACGTTCTTTTAAATCTCGAAAATCATCAATAATTGAATCTATGCTAAACTTCTTAGCAATTTCTTTTTCAATATACACAACCAAAGATTATTCAAACCATGACGGAAATAAACCAAACCATGAATATATAAAAGGACGTTGATTACGAGGGTCTCCGGATAGCGGGTATGTTGAAAGCTTAGATTGATATGGATCGGCTGAAATATATGCTTGTCTAATCTCTTCTCGGCGATTAACATCAAATTCCCCTACTTGAGGACGTAATCCTGGATAACTGTATCGATAAATCTCGGCGATTAACATCATATTCACGTTCCAAATCAGTAATAGTATTGATAATTCTCCCGGGATAACTTGAGTTGTTAGCAATTGGAATCTCGGTACTTAGTCTTTTTTTTTTTCTTTTCTTTTCTTTTTTTTGACTTAAAAGGTTAAAATTTTATTGAAAAAAAGAAAAAAGAAATAAGGTGAGAGACGCCTAGGCGATACAAACCTGGCGACTAAAAAGACTACCCAAGACACACTGACCATCAAGAGTCGGTTCTACAAAACATAAAAACTTTGCAAATTCGCTAAGGCGAAACACAAACAGAAGTAGGCCAACAAAGCTACTACCTAACAACCAATATACTACAAGGAGGCTACCAAGCTAACTGAAAAAGCTATATAAACAAATACGGAACAGAGCAGATAAACGATGAAAAAAACACGTGTTTAAGTTAATATAACAAGTTACGGCGTGTAATAGGTCAAACTTTCAAGCAATACTTTCCACATATAGCCGCCAAGTTTTTAACAAATTTGGAAAAAATCTGTTAGTCATCCTTATATACTCCCTAAAAATTTGGAGTACAATTGATAATTAATTTTAGGGGGAGGATGATTGATTTTCTCCCTAAAACTTAGGAATTTAACTAGTATTAATGGGGATTTGCAAAAATATAGGGAGGCGACAGCCACCCCTACATTATACACAGCTCCGTCCCTGTCCAGGTCTGATCAAGCCACACACTAGCAGACATACTCCATTATGAATCCAACCTAATCAATCTGCCTCTTTAGCTTAGCAAATAGAACAATTGCTCAAAAGTAACAACATCATACATTGGACGGAAGCTCTCAAAATCTGTAAGAAACGATGCTGTGATAATTTCATTCCATATTCCAGGTTAGTTTGAAATAATTGAGTCAGTAATTTCAGTCCATCTATTTGGGAACTAAAATTATCGGTTATTTTGTCATCTCTGCTGCTGCATCTGGAATAGAGAAATGACATGAAAAGTCAAATGGATTCATGAAAATGGTTCTTAAGTTCGATATCAGGTCACAACACAGGTTCCAAATTTCATATTTCTAGATTATGTTTCCTACTTGGCAGCATGAGTTAGTATTGGCAATTGAGTTTGCTTCATGTTCAATTGTTTAGAATATGTACACAACGTAACTATCAGTTTGTAGGCATTTGTCTAGCCGTGAATGATTTTTCGAACTTCAGATTAGATTTACATGTATATCTTGATTCTATAACTTGATGATATTGATTAATAGCTAAGTGTGGGTATTAGAAAGTGTACCCAATAGATAATTTAGCTACTGTCTTGATGAGTCTGAAAAAGTGAATGTAGACAATAGCATATCGTCGGTTTATTGGTCTTTGAACATGTTTTATTTTTTCATGTTATTGTTGTGTAACTTGAGTTGGGGTGACTACCACCTAGCTAGGATGTATTGGTATATAACAGTAATTAGGGTTTAGATGGTAACTTAGTTAACCTTGATATGACTTTTGTATTCAGACGATAAATTGATTCTGTGTAATCTTTTACAGTTGGATAATAAGAAACAGGAAGCTCTTGCAAAAGAGAAAAGATTGAACCCAGTTTTATAGGTTAGTCTTTTTTCAAATATCTTCAATTTTCATTACCCGTAGTATGTGGCAGTTAGCTTCAGCACAGAGATATATCATATGCCTTCTCTAATTTGTGGAATCTAATGAACCGTCATCTGATTTTTTTTCAATATCTCAAATAACGACATTGAATTTCTTCATTCATTTACAACGTGTATCATTGTATTCCATTTTTATGGGAACTACTATTTACCCCCGTTATGACATCTTTGCATTATTTGTCTGTTATTGTGGAGTCTTCAAATTCTTCATTAGACTGTTACAATCCTTTAAATATCCCTGCGATTTAGTGCGTATCTTTGCAGTTTTGGTTATCAATAGAGACGTAGACTGACCCATCTTGCTAAGTGATTGCAATATTTTGAAAACATTTATTAAATTATGGCAGATTACCCGGGGACAATTACTTAAGGAACAAAAAAGGAGTTAGAAATAATGCAGGTCAAACTTGAACATGCAAATTAAGATTACAAGCCCTCACTTATTATGACAGATTCAAATGGAGAACCTATGCAGAAAAAACCATTAGCCAGCTTAATCAAATATTCTCATAGTGATGATAGTATAACCAAAAGTTAATTTGATTGCGATTTGAGCAAGAACGATTCATTATATTTTGACAATTTTTTTATGTCTAATGCAGCTTGCGAATATATATCCGATAGATGAGCCAAGTGCTATCTTGATTCAGGGTAGCGTATTGCTGCCTCAAAAGTCATTAAAGGTTTATCCTCCCTGCAAAGAAGACTGATTTTGAAATTGGGCATGATCTTATAATGGCGACTTATCTTGCTGACAGAGTGATTGAGTACGAGGGGCAACCATCTATTGACTGTACTGTCATTGCTCCTCAGTCTTTGTTGGCAGAGATGAACCTTTTCCTATCTGCAAGTTACAGTTCTAGCATGTTAAGTTACTTCATATATTCTTTAGCCCAGATAACAAGAGTTTTCATTTTTATTTTCTTATTTTGTTTTTTAATGTTCAGCAACTGACTGTGGGTTACTTGATAAAGGATCATATTTTTCATGTTTCACACATTTTTATTTATGTGCTGCAAAATGTTTATGAAGTTCTTAAACTTTAATATAATGGTTATCACAGTAAGAGAATTTGAATCAAAAAGAAACAAGAGAAAATGTTAAACCAACTATTTTGTGTAAATGGATAGCTATGATTGAATGAAAAGCTCAATTTTGAACATCACAAAATTACGGACGGCAGGCGCATCGCGCGTGCGTGTTATACTATACTAGTATATATAAAGAAAAGAGGCATTTTCACACTCCGACAGGAAAAGACTATATTACCCTTCCGTGTTTTCATTTCTAACTGGGTCAAACGTGTAAATCTGATAATAAGGAAAGGGTAAGATCATAACTGGGACTTCATATTTTCTTTTCAATCTTGCTTCTTCGTCCCAAAAACAGATTCGATGATAAACTCTAACGAAGCAAATTCTTCGTCCCAAGATTATTTCCGAATCCGATCCGATGTCAACACAATAGAATCACAATTTTGATTAAAATGATTCCGATTTTGGAGTTTCTAAACATCTCCCATCAGAATCAGAACTTCGATGGGTTGATTCATACGATGATTAAGGTATGTCATTCTAATTGAGTTTTTCTTAAGTTTTGTTTAGTTTAATTACTCATCAGGGTATTTTATATATTGAATTGAATTGAATTGAATTGAACACTTCTCTTTATAAATTACTTATGGGAGCATTTTCAATATTGATTTGAAGATAAGAAACCCCTTATTACCAATTTTCAGTATGGGGTAAAATGTTGAATTTTTGTTTTCCATATATCTAACTGATGGTTGAAATGCCTACTAAATAGTAATGTTCTCATCTAATATCATTCAGTTTTGATAAAAGAGGAGTTTGGGGTTAAATGTTCAATTTTTTTTTCTTCCATACTTCTAACTGTTGGTTGATGTTTAGTTTTGATAAAAGTGTATGACATATAAATATGGAATTTGATTTGGATATAGAGTAAAAATGTATGCAAGCCTATCATCTCAGATGTTAAAAAAATTGAAATGTATGATATATTGATGACTCACGTTTGATCAAGCCAGCCTACAGTTGTATTTAGATTGCTCTGAAACAACACTGGATGTTTAATCCAGTTCCTGTCACAGGCTTACTTCTAATACAGTTCTGCTTACCCCTTAATCTCTTAACTAAGAACACCAAATACCCTTCTAATGCTGATCTGCTTACCCTTAATCTCTTAACTAAGAACACCAAGGACCAAAGTGAACGCGCAATCTGCATGCCACAAGGCATGGGCAGATTAGTTTACTTTATGAACTAATTTTAAGAATTTGATTACAGTTTCTTCAATGAGTTCCAACGATACGTCAAGGAAGAGATCCCATCAAAGTTCGACACTTAGTGATGATTCAGTGGAGTGCAATTAGGCATTTTGCTCCAGAACCAGCAAAAGCAATGAAAGAAATGGGATGATGGGGTTGCTTCACGAGTCATTTCTTGATTGAAGTCATGTGATTGTGTAATTTTTTGATATCTGAATGGATTGGAGATGCCATTATTACCAAGGGGAATCATCATTCCCCAAGAATGAATCCTGAACCATGAGATGAACACAAGCTTTACTTATCAATTGACGGACCAATAGAATCACCTGTACACAAAGCGATAGCTGAACTGGGGCGAGATCGGTATGAGATTTCAAAAAAATAAAACATTCGCTTCCAGTGCTCTGCCAGAATTTGAACAGACTTTTATTTTGTCTTAATTTCGGTCTTTTTTGAACATTTGTGTTAATTGTTCTTTTATTTTAAATGGTTAAATCAGTTAAAGTTACCTTAACATATTAACCGCCCGAACTTTTGATTATTGCCAGAGTTTACATAACCCTTAGAAAATGTCTTTAACTGTAGGAACATGTAAAGGAAGGACCAGTGATGTGTATGTTTCCGCCACCGCCCCGAAATCAAGTGTTCAAGGAATATAAAGATGATACCATGAGATTAGCTTATACTAAAAGCCTGAAGTTTGTTGTTATAATGCATCTTCTTCTTCCTGATTCTCAAAGGCTTTTTGTTCCAAACAATCCCGAATGAATCACAAAGCACATTAAGCTATTCAAATACATCATGTGCTAATATATATGAAAACATATTTTGTGTGTTCGGATATTTTTCATTGAAAAATTATCGAACAGAACAGAACGGCAGGCACATCGCGCGTGCGTGTTATACTAGTGTGGAGAAACTGATGGCTCTTTTTCTATACAATAGATGGAAAACCGAGTATCAAGAGTAACATGGATGAAATGTTCAAAAAGGTCTTAGCCTTGATTTAGGCATGTTGACAAGATTAGGTGAGCAGATTTTGAATCCTACATTTATTTCTTAATTCTTAGTTTTACCACATGAGTCTTGTCGTTGTGCGCGCTTACCCCTGCCACTGTTCTTGTCATGTTGATTGTACCTCTCTACTAGGCCACAAGAAAAACAACCCATGACTTCCTAAACTCGAAGCAGTATTCCCCAAATTCAGGCCCGTTGATAATCACCCGTACTTTTCTTAACATTGATAATAATCCCACATCGGATATTATAAGTTTAAAGATACCGCATATACTGAATTGTTGTTCCAACTTACTTAATCAACTAGCTTGGTGTGGGTGGTTGAAAGGCTAAATCTCATCACCCACAAAAAAAAGATGGTAAGCCAAAAAGGCTAAGGCACTGTCTTGCCCCCTGGCTAAGGCCTAGCCCTAGCGCCACAAACCCAGGGACAGTACAGCTTAGCCGGATACCACATCTCGGGGTGACTACGCCTAAAGCACCAGACCTTGCCGGTTGGTTTTTAATTTTAACGTTTGGTTTCCAGAATGAAAAAACACATTGAGCTGGTGTTTGGATTTGTTTTTCTCTGACACATTGAGCTGGTGATAAGTTTCTGTAACCTAAACATGGATAAGATGTATCAACTCCATTAATTGTTTCTTTGAACATTAGAATGATCACAACGTATAACTTGATTAATTTTGCATTAGCGTATATATAGTAATATGTTACATGACCTACAACCCATAGATGTGCGGCCCAAAATAGATGTCTTTTGGTTTCCCATCTCCATGTATATACATATATTATATATCCATGTAACCTAAGTACTCTCTTATCAATTGCATCTTCTCTTTTCCCAGCCTCTTCTCTTTCCCTAATATTATAATGCAACACGTTATCATGCCCGATGCTATACCGCAGAGCTAGATTGGATTTGATAGATTTTTGTTTTTACATCAACGGAGTTATGCGATCGATTGTTGTCAAGCTAATGAAATCGCTGGAATCAAATCAGATAAGTTGGATCTATTTTTTTTTAATCAAATAAATTGGATCCATTTTCTTTTCCCCCGGTTTTTTTGATTTTGGCATATAAATACACTGGGTTTATTAAATCTGTGTTGAAAATTGATTGGATTTATTAAATTTGTGTTAAAATGGACCTGATGGTACTGGTTGATTATGTCTTAATCGGTGACCAGATGGTACCGTTGATTGTATAGGTACTGTGACCTGATGGTACTGTTGATTGTATAAGTACTGTTTATGTTAATTGGTGAGACCACGGTAATATAGTATTGACTGTTGAGGAGAAAGAGAATTTGGGGAAGCGTAGATAATCCTCTGACAAGGAGGAAGAAACATGTTCGTCTGTGGAGAAGATGGAAAGGAGGAAAACGGACCCATTTATACATCCCGCACCCGACCCAGTATCAGCGACCCATCTGTCATGCACCCGACCCATCTGTCCGGCACCCGGCCCAGCTGTCAGTTTTATTTTGGGTTCGTATGCCATCCGGCCCAGTTGTCAGTTCTGTTTTGGGTCCGTCTACCATCCGGCCCAGTTGTATGTTCTGTTTTGGTTCTGTCTGCCATCCGGCTGTTGCTGCCCTGTTCCGACATTTGGGGTGTGCATGACCAAGTCCATCCTGGAACCAAAGCTCGGTTGGAGGTATGTAACTATCGCGAGTTTTAACTTTGAATACTTGCCGTACTAATTTGGTTGTTTTTAAAATATGCCTAGTTTTGTTTATTTTTGTCTTAAAATAAGTCAACAACATATAAACGGTCAATTTAAATTATTTTTATTGATCTCAATCATTAAGAATTTTGGTCTTAATGATATTTGTTCTCTTGAATATGATATTGGATATAGTTGAATGGTGTATTTTGTTTAATTGGTTGTACAAACTCAATTCTAATGTATTCATTTGGGGCTTAGAAGTACTTGAGCACCATTATTGGATACTTGATATTTTCCCAAAAATTTTGAATGTTCAGTGGAATGTATCCACTTGCTCGACTATTAATCTGTCAATAGTCTCAAAAAATACGTTCCAATAAAATCACATGTATTCCAATTTTTGTGGAAGAACTCACAAAAGATGATATGAGTCATAAAATTTTCATTTCTCTACTTCATCCATAATACTAACGAACTGGTATATGTTGAAGTATGACAACAAGAGAATTATCTTTAGTACTATATTCAACCTAAAGTAAGTGGTTGACATGTGTATTGAGATTCTATTGGCCTACTGAGATAAAGAAATTTCTCAAATTAACCTAAAGTAAGTGGTTGACATGTGTGTTGGCATGTGCCAATGGCACGTGCGTCCATGTTGACCTAGTTGCAAGTCTTGCAAGCCTAGGGCGCTATGTTTGGCGTGGGCCAAAGGCATAGCGGCTTGGAAATATGGCTTGCGACACTTGTTGGCATGTGCCAATGGCACGTGCGGCCACGTTGACCTAGTTGCAAGTCTTGCAAACCTAGGGCGCTATGTTGGGCGTGCGCCAAAGGCATAGCGGCTTAGAAATATGGCTTGCGGCACGTGTTGGCATGTGCCAATGGCACGTGCGGCCATGTTGACCTAGTTGCAAGTCTTGCAAACCTAGGGCACTATGTTGGGCGTGGGCCAAGGGCATATCGGCTTAGAAATATGGCTTGCGGCACGTGTTGGCATGTGCCAATGGCACGTGCGGCAATGTTGACCTAGTTGCAAGTCTTGCAAGCCTAGGGCGCTATGTTGGGCGTGGGCCAAAGGCATAGCGGCTTAGAAATATGGCTTGCGGCACGTGTTTGCATGTGCCAATGGCACGTGCGTCCATGTTGACCTATTTGCAAGTCTTGCAAGCCTAGGGAGCTATGTTTGGCGTGGGCCAAAGGCATAGCGGCTTGGAAATATGGCTTGCGGCACGTGTTGGCATGTGCCAATACCACGTGCGGCCATGTTGACCTAGTTGCGAGTCTTGCAAGCCTAGGGCGCTATGTTTGGCGTGGCCCAAAGGCATAGCGGCTTAGAAATATGGCTTGCGGCACGTGTTGGCATGTGCCAATGGCACGTGCGGCCATGTTGACCTAGTTGCAAGTCTTGCAAGCCTAGGGCGCTATGTTTGGCGTGGGCCAAAGGCATAGCGGCTTGGAGATTTGGCATTGTTGTCATGGTGCGCAGGGTGTGGCTTGGTTTGGCATTGCTGCCATGGTGCGCAGTATGCGGCTTGGTTTGGCATTGTTGCCATGGTGCGCAGGGTGCGGCTTGATTTGGCATTGCTTTGCCATGGTGCGTTGATATGCGGCTTGGTTTGGCATTGTTGCCATGGTGCGCGCGGGTGCGGCTTGATTTGGCATTCTTTGCCATGGTGCGCGATATGCGGCTTGGTTTGGCATTGCTTCCATGGTGCGCAAAGTGATGCGGCTTGGTTTGGCATTGTTGCCATGGTGCGCGCAGGTGCGGCTTGATTTGGCATTGTTGCCATGGTGCGCAGGGTGCGGCTTAGATTTGGCATTGTTGCCATGGTGCGCAGGGTGCGGCTTGGTTTGGCATTGCTGCCATGGTGCGCAGTATGCGGCTTGGTTTGGCATTGTTGCCATGGTGCGTAGGGTGCGGCTTGATTTGGCATTGTTGCCATGGTGCGCAGGGTGCGGCTTAGATTTGGCATTGTTGCCATGGTGCGCAGGGTGCGGCTTGGTTTGGCATTGTTTCCATAGTGCGCAGGGTGCGGCTTGATTTTGGAATTAGGGTTCTGTGTTGAAAACCCTAATCTGGTATTTTGAAAAAATACCCCTATTAATTATTTACACCTGAGTTAAATGCTCTTAGTTAATGTGTTGCGGGTAACACTAGGTCATGGGGTTTTACGATTTTACACCTTGTCTAAAAACCACCATCAACACCCGTGCAAATGGATATCTTGTGGAACATCTAAATGATGAAAATGTAATTGATTGCATCTTTTATAGTCTCTAATATATTTGGAAGGAAATATATTTTAGAGAAACTAATGAGTCAATCTAGTACAATGTAATTCACTATAATATTTGGATTATTGAATCATATTGACTCCGATGATGAAATGTTGGAAACTGACTCATACATGCTTTGGGAATAACCATAAAGAAACTTTGGTTGTGAAATGATGATTGTTTTGAAAGAAATCATACAAATATCACTTTATTTGAGTGAACGAAAATGGGAAAAAGATTGACAGAATGCAAAGTGACGACATATCTCTCAATAAGTGTTTTCTAAATTACTAGATGCACAACCCCCTTCCCATTATGCTTTTAGGTAAAAAGCATATCACTCATTTTTACAAAGTCTTCAGTAAAACAGGATCGAGACCATCCTAAGATGCAAATGGTAAAAATTTCATATTACAAAGAAAACAAGGTGAACTTTAGAAAAACAATCATGCAGAATGCGGACCATTAAAGTGACTGATGGATCTGGTGAATGTTTTGAACTTTTGGACTAGTTATAGTTCCCAAAAAAAAATTGCGTTTGAGAACTCCTATCACATATTACACAATGCAAAGTGTAAAGGCTAACCACCCTTGTTAATGCTAGAGAATTTACATCAAAAGGACTTGATGAATATTGCTAGTTTAATAGGATCAATATAGAGCATCTTATACCCAATGGTCTCGCAGAGGCTACCATCAAAGGTTACAGATGGTGTCTAAGGAATAGGTTATGCGTACCAACCTACCTTTTATTGCTTTGGGGATATGCAATATTACGCGCATCTTTACTTAATTTTTGTAGAACCTAATATTAGTCAACCTTTTCTACGTACCAGTTGGTAACGAATTTAAGCCTCGACGTTTGTGTTATTACGTATTTTGGTTGCACTATATATGTGCCATTACGAGTCCACATCGTACTATGATGGGTCACGAAAATGATTAAGTAATTTTGTTGAATATTTACTCTCAACAATTATCCGCATTTTAAAACCTTTGCGGGGAGATCTCTTACCGCTAGATTTGCGGTTTGTCACTTTAGTGAGACAGGTCTTCCCATCGTTAGGGGAGATAAGAAAATTATTTTCTTAAGGGAACGACATGAATTGTCGTGGTGTGTTCCCACTGTGTCACATATTGATTCTTGTACTCCACAAGTATAAATGTAAAGTAACAAAGAATAATCAATTTTCAGAATGTACACTGATGTCGCTAAAGTGACAAGATAACACATACCAGCTGCAAATATTCCTGCAAGGTTAGAAATCCTCGTATGGGGTACACCATAGACTAAGGTGTTGCAACTACACTTGGTGGAAGTGTAGTTGAGGCCGTGGATCCATAAAGGAAGATGGAGAGACCACCAGGTTCGATCAAAGCTCACCTAGAAAGGAAGTAGATGAGTAAGGCACAACCTAAATTGTATCATTAATGAAAGCATCTCATTTGATTGTCTCGACTATGTCCATGAATCATGAGGACGCTCGAAGTTTTAAATGATTCTAGAGAACAAATGAAATCTCGAGGATTATGAGAATGCACATGAGTCAACGGAAGGATCATGTGTGCACAATAATGATATAATCCATAAATAGTTGCTCCAGAAGTAGAGCACAATGAGATCGAACCATGCTTTATTTTGATTAATTTCAAATAAATAGCATATTTGGCCTACGCAATCCAGGTAGAACTTAGTTCTTTGGCAAATATACGGGTATTTGGTGTGGTAGTGCTAACCAACCAAGTATAAAGCCTATTGGACATACATAATTAATTTGTCATAAAGCATAATGAGAAGAAAGTAGTCTTAAAGTACAAAGACTCGCCTTGTGGTGCGAGGTTTCTCACAAATCCCTGGAATTGTTCTCTTGTAATGAACGTTATAGAGTTCCACTACTTAGTTAGCTTGGTAATTTCAAAAGGACTTGAAATGCAGCATATGTATGTGGTTTTTACGTATCTCTGAAAGAATCAAGAGATAGAATATATTTACAAAAGTACTTGATAGACTTTTGTTGCCCAAATCAAATGAATCTAAACCACAGAGTGTGTTTAAAGTTAGATAGAACGCTCACTTATAGATTCAAGCAATCAGGCGGATGTGGTATACCCGTCTAAGTGGCTATTTGATTTGGAGGGGATAAACAAGTAAGTTATTTTTCCTTGCGTATTCATAAGAAAGTTCCTGATTTGGAATTGTAGCTATTTATGTTGATGGTACAAACATGATTTTTACTCTTGATGTAATAAGAGACCTTAAAAGCTATTTAAAATCCAAATTTGAGATGAAAATCTAGGGAAAGCTCGATCGAATACTGAGCTTGTGGTATATTATTCCACCAGTTTGCATATGTCTAAAGTTGTCAGGCAATTTAAAAAAGACATGCATCCTGATAGCACTCCCATGATTAGTCGAGGTTCAAATGTAAGTAAGTAACCATTTCGTCCAAAGGAATATGACGAAGATGTGTTGGGAGATGAAATTCCAATATCTAAGTACAATAGACGCATTGTTGTACTTAGTATAATAATGTACTCGATTAAATTTTACATCCTCAGAGAACTTGTTAGCTAGACATAGCTCCGCGCCAACGCAACGTTGTTGGAATGGTATAGTGAATGTAATCATGTACTTAAAAGTAACCATTGACATAAATTTGTTTTATCCCTACAAAGACATTAAAAGGAATGCTAATGAAAGTGCAATCCAAAAGTTGTGGATTATGAAGAAACAATAATCTCTTCTCCAACAAAAGTAATCAGGGGGAGACATGGTAGATTATTTTCTAAGTCATTACCAATATTCAGTTTCGAAAAATATATGACTAAAGGAACTGTCTGGAAAAACTCTGAAAGTAATCAGGGGGAGATGCCGACATCAGGGGGAGGATCCAAGGATATGATGTCGACATAATTTACTTCGAAATTGAAGTTGTGTTGTACTCTTTTTCCCTTCGATCGAGAATAGTTTTTTCCCAAAGGGTTTTGTTACTCGACAAGGTTTTTAGCGAGGCAATACTAAAAGCATCAAGTATGTTGAACGTTGAAGACATAAACATCGCGTTGATATTATTGAAAATATCTGAATCAAAGAAATGAAACACGATAGTCCGTTAAGCAACGTAACTTCCAGAATCAACAACATGGTTTTATAAACATCCAAGTCACCAAAGTAAAGTGTGATAAACTCCTTTTGATTGCATTAGACTAATGAAAATTGTCTGATATCAGGGGGAGCATCTAATGGTGTGTTGAACTCTTTTCCTTTACCGAGATTACTTTTTCCCACAGGGTTTTGTTGCTCGGCAAGGTTTTTAATGAAACAACAACAAACATAGGAAATTTAATTTCCCAGCTAAGGCTATTGTCTTTCCCACGAAGATTTTCTGCCTTAGGAGTTGTGAAGCAACTAGTCAACTTCAACGGAGCAAAGTGATCATCCGCAACAGATCACCTTTAACTGCATCTGTCACGTTGTACTCTTTTCCCTTCGTCAAGGTTTTATCCTAGTGGGTTTTCCTTGTCAAGGATTTAATGAGGTAACGTATACGCATCCAAATATGTTCTAAGGTTAATTAATATTGTACTCTTTTTCTTTAGTTTAGGTTTTATCACTCTGGGTTTTCCTGACGAAGTTTTAACGAGGCAATTAACTTAGACTCGTCGATCTTTGAAGATCGTATTGCATGTGATGAACTACATGTAAAGTAAGAGATAACATGTGAAGTACTACATGTGAAGAGTTGTAGCAAGGTTTTATCCCGCTGGGTTTTTCCTTGTCAAAGTTTTAGTAAGGCGATTGATTTCGGAACAAGTCATCAAGGAGAGGACGACATTTGAAGAACTACATTCAAAGCACTATGTATAAAGTTTTGTTATTGAACCGCACAAGGGGGAGTGTTACAGGACCTACAACCCATAGATGTGCGGCCCAAAATAGATGTCTTTTGGTTTCCCATCTCCATGTATATACATATATTATATATCCATGTAACCTAAGTACTCTCTTATCAATTGCATCTTCTCTTTTCCCAGCCTCTTCTCTTTCCCTAATATTATACTGCAACATGATAATATTATTTTTTGCATTATAGTTGGCAACCGTTGGAAAGTAAAGGAGGGAAACTGCCTCATATGCCCTTACCTGATTTTGTCGTTATTAAGTTCATTATCGTTATCAAGCAAAAGTAATGTTCTACCAACTGATTATGTTGTTTCGTTTAATAAACACTCAAACCTTGTAATTTTCGACGGTAACAATTCCCAGTAGAGTGTCGAACATAAAATTATAAACTTTTTTCTGAGATATCACTAGACACTTTCAGGTTATACAATTATAAACTTTCGGGTATTGTGGTCTTATCAGGATTCCCAAACTTCGGGATGCGAGAATGAGAATGCAAATAGAATGAGAAGCGAAGAAGAGCAGCTCCAATTCCAGAGCCATCATTTGCATGCTCAATAAAAACGGTGTGTGCAACTCCATCTCCGAGTAATTCATTGAGGGTGCTCTCCAAACAGGATTTGAATTTGGTGTAGTGCTCAAACAATCCTCCATCCACGGCTACAACAGTTCTCTGCTTCTCTCCCTCCTTTACCGTGTTGAAGGAGATGGAGAAGAAGAAATTGAGTTTGGATTGCGTGGTTTTTAGGATCTATTGGCGAGATACCAAATGAAGCTCTATTTTCTGTAATTCTTCTATGCTTGACTTGTGCAATGATATACTCCCTATGTAACGTACCCTTAAGTTTTTTATATTCATTGATTCTTTTTTAACCTGGCATTTTTAGGGGCAACCCCAAAAGAATTAGGGGCGACACTAAAAGACAAAGAAGGTCACCCAAACATAAATCTAAGCTACCCCTTATCTTCGATTTTTCAAAATGGCCAATATTCCCTTATATAATCGGTAGTCAACACCATAATCGGTAGGTTAAAGGTGAATCGGTAGGTTAAATTAAAACAATACCTACCGATTATTGTGTAGATACTTTGGCTAATAATCCCTTTTATAATCGGTAGCTTATCCAACTTGTAAGACTACCGATTATAAGGAGCCCCATATTCAACCTTGGCCAAATTCCATTGGTTTTGAGGGGTGCAGAACCAACCATAACCACTTGGCTTGAGCTGTGGTTGTAGCCATAATCGGAAGCCTAATAGGTTACATACACTACAGATTATAAGTTGCCCCAAAATGAGTTTTTTCTAAAATCCTCCACGTAATGAATTTTGAAATCTACCAAAATCGGTAGGGTATATAGTTATATAACCCACCGATTATAACGAGCCCCGGATCTAACCTTTGCCATATTTCATAGGTTTTGAGTGTACACAGCCAGCCATAACCACTTGGTTCGTGTTTTGAATGCAGCGTTAATCGGGAGTTAAATATATTACCAAACCATCCGATTATGGGTTGTCCCAAAATGTGTTTTTTCCTAAAATCCTTCATGTAAGGGAATTTGAAATATACCATAATCGGTAGAGTTAACAACTTCACAACCTACCGATTATAAGGAGTCCCAGATAGAACCCTTGCCAAATTCCATAGGTTTTGAGTGTACAGAGCCATGCATAACCATGTGGTTCGTGATTTGGATGTAGCCATAACCGTAAGCCAAATAGGTTCCACAACCTACCGATTATAGGTTGCCCCAAAATGAGTTTTTTCTAAAATCCTTCAGGTGATGAATTTTGAAATCTACCATAATCGGTAGTCTATCCAACTTAAAAAAATGAGTAAAAGGATACAGTCCTTATATAGAGTTTAGAGTTCCAACGACTCTATTTTGTTGGGGCAACTGTATAATCGGTAGTCAAATGAAGTTTTTTTACTTCCGATTATACAATTGCCACAAATTTTGTTTTTGCAGAAATCTCAATTTTTTCGAATTTAAGAACTATATTAATCGGTAGTTAATAAGACTACCGATTATACAGTTGCCCCAAATTTTGTTTTTGCAGAAATGTCATTTTTTCGAATTTGGGAACTAGAATAATCGGTAGTTAATATGACTTCCGATTATAAAGTTGCCCCAAATTTCTTCCTTGACGAAATCACCCATTTTTGGAATTTAGAAGCTATTATAATCGGTAGTCTCGTGAGGTTGTTTTTCCTACCGATTGTTATAGAAGCCAGATGCGCGTTAGGCACAAAATTGATATATTCGGTAGTATAATATCGTTACTAAGCTTCCGATTTCTTTATAATAATCGGGCACAAAATAGCTTCCGATTATGTAAGGGCATTAACGTAATCTCCGTGTTTTTGGACATCAATTAACGGTGTATATGGGTTGGGAATAAAAAAGCCGCCCCTAATTCTTTTCGGGTCGCCCCTAAAAATGCCAGGTTTTTTAAGGGACCCAATCTAAAATATTAATGAAATTTGTACAATTAAAGAAACAAATATATCTTTCATTCCTTTTTGTGTTTCCTATTTATAATCCCATGACAATTTTTGGTAGTTTTTAGTACTAACAGTTTTGTTGAAATTTAGGAAAGTAGTTAAGGGTATAGGCATGTAAACTGCTATGATATCCTTAATATCCCGACAAAGCCAAGACGTACTATCTTTTTGAAATGGAGGGAATATTCACTATTTATATATGGATGGATGTAGTTAAGTTTTGGAATTTGATTTAATTAATGTAAATCTTGTACATTATTACAATGTATACATGAAGATGGAGATACAACAGGGAGAGTAGGTTTGAATTTAGAAAACTTCTTATATTACTCGATCAAAGGTAGTTGAGATATTGTAGGTCAGGTGAGCTCTGATCCTTAACATTTTTTGTTCATGATAATTTTATGTCATTACAGGCAGACCGAGCGATATCGGTTTTGTTTATTATAATTTTATGTCTTAAATATGTAGGCTTCTTCTTTGCTGAATATATTTTGTCTGATAATGCAGAAGAAAGAGTCGTCTATTTGATTCACTCAGGAGAAAGAACGTTAGCTTGTAGTTATGTAACTTGCGTTGTCGGTAAGTTGCAATCACGTAGAGAGGACAATTTCGATATATTGCGGATGATTTGATTGATAGTGGTGTAATTGAATTGCCTGAAAATATTGGAGAAATTAGAAGAGAGGAAAATGGAAATGTGCATGCTCATGACATTGAAGACTCCAACAGACCTGAGTCCACGATAGAGGACCTGTGAGTTTCAGTCAGCCCCATCTTAAGGTCTAAGTGGGCTGGACCCAAATTCAAGCCCGTTAATGATTAATCACCCCGTACTTCTCTTAACGCTGAGAATAATCCCACATCGGGAATAATAAGTTTAAAGACATCGAATATGTTGAATTGTTGTTACAACTTAATCAATCAACTAGCTTGGTGTGGGTGGTTGAAAGGCTAAATCTGGTCACCCACTAAAAGATGGTAAGCCAAAAAGGCTAAGGCACTGTCTCGCCCCCTTGCCCTGGTGGGTAAGGCCTAGCTCTAGCGCCGCCCTGGTGGGTAAGGTCTATCCCTAGCGCCACAAACCCAGGGACAGTACAGCTTAGCCGGATACCACATCTTGGGGTGACTACGCCTAAGACACCAGACCTTGCGGGTTGGTTTTTAATGTTAGCTTAAGCCAAGTTTATAACAGCTTCCTTCTGAATCGGAGCTAACAGAAAGACCCAACAGGGGAGACCCAATGTTTTTTGCTTTAGTTTTGGTAGGGCGGGTACAGGGGATACAACAACACCTAATGTTTTTTGCTTCAGTTTTGGTACGGGTGTACCAGGAGATACACCGAGATTCTTACATATTGACATAAGCCTTTGTTGAGTCATTGGTGCATTACATGTCATACATCACAGCAGCATAGGCTGTTCTAACAGTGTGAGAAAAGAGTGTATTCTGGAACTCATTCACATGCAAGTTGCAATTACTTAGATTTACAAATTTCAACAACTAGTAACCAACTAGCCCTACACACTAGCTTTTTATCTTGCCATGTTTGCGATGCCATAATCTGAACCGTGTCCACCAAGTGCCAACTTTGAGGTATTTTCTTTGCTTTTCTGCACGGTTTTGGATGTTGTAGTTCTAATGTTGTAAATAATAGATGTGCAAGAATTTCCATTCTGAAAACAGAATTTCGAGTCCAGTGGTAAAATTAATTTTCATTCACGCCTTCGGTGTAGATTATTTGATCTAGGTGGGTATTTGGAGCTGGCATTTTAGAGGCTTTAGTATGACAACTCTGCTGTTCGAATACGAGCATCCAACTCAAAACCAATTGGCAATGAGTGGAGGGGCCCTTAGAGATTATAAACCGCAGGATCTTAGATTGCCTAACAATATGAGACTAATAGTCTCAACATCTGCTCGAAAGTCTATAACGACTGGTCAACTAGCCTAAATCAAAGGGTTGTGCCATTAAAAACAAGAATCTTAGTTTGTAAGTCCACCTGAACTTTGTAGTCTCGGTCTGGCTAATAAATCAAAGGGTCAATCTCGAGTCCACAGAATACAATCCAATATAAGGGATTACTAACAAGCCAAAGTGTTATCCAAAGTGAGAATACATACGAAAAACATCCATAAGAACTTCTTTTATTTATAAAAACAAGAAGAAGTAAAAATGGAAGAAGAACGTGTAAAAAAGGAAAAGGAGGATGCAAAAATGGAAAAGGAGGATGCAACTGGCTCAACGCGAAATATAAGCTAACTCTATGGATTTTTTTTCTTGATCATACAGAAATCTCATACATTTTTAATCGATGGGTACAACACATGAACAAACACCATTAGAATGTAACACGTATACAAAAATTCCAAGTGACCAGAAGACCACCGAGGTGTCCGTGCGGTATACTTGCAGAGAAGATATTAAAGATTGCAAGATAAAAATATCCCTATAATCTTTGTAATTTCCTAAATATCTCCCTAGTCAGAGATATTTAGATTTTGTATTATATTCTTAATTAAGTGTAGAATATCTGTCACTCTATAAATAAGAGTACAGATGTAATTGTAAGATTATCTCGGCATGTGCTGATGATCAATAACATTTCACCCTTCGGGGTTTCTCTGTGGATGTAGGCGTTAGTGCCGAACCACTTTAATTCTCTTGTCTTCTTTATTTATGTTTGATTCATCTTGTTTAATCTTTGATCTGTCTCGATGATACCCGTAATTCATTATGGTATCAGAGCGGGGAGATCCGCTCAATTGCTTTCGCTTTGTATTTTATTTGGGTTATCATTTTCATCGATTTTATTCAGGCTAATCATCAATATTAATTTGTTTTTCCCAATGAATAATTTGTTTTATTCTTTATCAGAGTTGTAGTCAAATTAATCTTCAAATTTATTTCTTTTGTTATTCTTTGTGCCTCGTTCATTTGGCACTTTTATTTGCTCAATCAAATTGATTTTATTTAATACTTGTAATCCCAGATAAACATCCATTGTCTCTTTGATTGTTCGTTTCGTCAAGCTAAATCATGCAAACAATCGGACGATACTGCGGTGGTGACTTAATTCATGCTCCCATGAGCTAATTTATTTTTTTACTCTCTAGTTGATCACTTTCTGGTCATTTTATTCATGTGGTTTATCAACACAACAAATGAGCATCGATCAGTTAACAAATATTTTTGCAAACTTTTTTGTGATTACTGGAAGGATACATCAAACCGTTTTTTTGTCAGTGTACGTGCCTTGTTCATTCGGCACTTTCAGAGTTTCCTTTGATCAATCAAATGAAACTAATATATTTTCCCATATATTCACGTTTTGGGAATCTATTTTTTGCAAAAATAGCTAGCATATTCCCCAAATTATTGGAATATCTCATATGACATATAATTCTGCTTAAGTGTCGCAGTTTGTGCTATTTTTATTCGTTGTCAGTTCACACGCATGGTTATGTTGGAACCTTGATTGAAGGTGCATGTCAATCAGCTTATGGTTCTGTTATTAATTACCATAGAAAGCTGTGAGCATGACATAATATCCTCATACAAAATATACTTCAGAGTATATTCAAATAATCCAATATAATCTTTCTCTTAAATATATATATTTTTTTGTGCGAAAATATGTCAACATAATTGTTATGTTCTGGCATCCACAATTATAGCCTTTTGGATGTACTAATCTTGTTATTTCCGGTCTAAACATTTTTCTTTTTAGATCGTTGTTTTAATTTCTTGTCGATTTTCATGGCAAGATCCTTATTGCAATATCATGATATTCGTCTTACCAAATATGGTAACTATATGTGGAAATATTTTCCTTATCTCTGAAAATGAATCGAGTATATTTTCTTTCTGGATATATTTCATACCATAATTTTAGCCATTTGAATTGATCATTCAATCTATGATTTATTTATCATTTCCGGAAATACTTCCCGCATGAAATCTAATCTCTTGTTCGGGTAAGATTCTCCTTTTCCAAAAATAATGCTATTCCGTTTTCCGGGTATCTTGGTGAGAAGATATTAGCAGTGTCTATAATAAAGACTCATTAAGGTCTACTTTTCCAGTACATGAGTAGACATAACTATTCAGTGGTTCACGCTGACTATAAAAAAAAAAAAAATCCCCAAGATTCATGAATTGTAAAGGGTGAAGACTGTGAAGAGTGAAGTTTAGTCATTATCCAAGCAAGTTCATTTCCGATTCATGAAGTGTGAGGGGTGAAGACTGTGAAGTGTGAAGTTCAGTCATTATCATAGAAAGTTCAATACCGTGCTGCTCTAGTCAAGTTCATTGCCGTGCTGATCCAATCTTTATTACAAAGATAAGTATTAATGTTGTCGTTGATTGCATCACATGATGAATTCATCCAAGGTTATAGTTTTTTGTTAATTATTCAAATTGTACACTACGTTTCTCTACGTGTTCAACTTGCGGGGAGTATTAGAATGTAACACGTATACAAGAATCCCAAGTGACCCGAAGACCACCGAGGTGCCCGTGCGGTATACGTGCAGAGAAGATATTAAATATTGCAAGATAAAAATATCCTTGTAATCTTTGTAATTTTCTAAATATCTCCTTATTCAGAGATATTTAGATTTTTTATTATATTCTTAATTAAGTGTAGAATATCTGTCACTCTATAAATAAGAGTGTAGCTGTAATTGTAAGATTATCTCGGCATGTGCTGATGATCAATAACATTTCACCCTTCGGGGTTTCTCAGTGGATATAGGCGTTAGTGCCGAACCACCTTAATTCTCTTGTCTTATTTATTTATGTTTGATTCATCTTGTTTAATCGTTGATCCGTCTCGATGATATCCATAATTTATTAAACACAGAGAAATTACAATCTTAGATGTTACATTTACTGATCTGTGACAGGTACAATAGACTTTACACCGATGACTGATCCTAAACACATAAACATTGATGATAATCTTAGATATCTCCCCGAGTTGACCATAAGTACTCTTACTTAGATTGATGACAAAACAAAGTACAAGGACATGAGGACAAGAAAAAATAAATATTTGACATTCAATTCATCATTTATTTATAAAAACAGACATTCATGTGGTAGTATAGGAGTAGAACAGATAGATGAAATTTTCTTTTCCTTTATCAACAGCTTTAAGGATCAAACCCAATACGCTCTTCTCCACCCAACTACCCTGTTGTTGATAGTTGCTCAAAATGGGTCGGAGCCTTCAACACATTCAAGAAAATTTACAATTCAATTATAAATTAGAAGATGGAAAAAAAAATGCTACTATTAAAGATCTGTGTATATGTGTTACTTACAGGACATGGAGTGGGATCCCAATTTTTAGTTTTCACCAACATCCCAGTTCCCAAAGCATATGTTTCAAAACCCAAAAAAGAACAAAAAAGACATCCCAAAGCATCGGAACAACAAAAAGTAATTAATAATAATAAAAAACATCTCAGAGCATATCCTGGAAGTAGAGATCTGACATTAAAACAAACTTTCTAATAATGGGAAAGTGAAGAGGAGGGGTGCGGGGTGTTAAAACGTGGTATGAACAAGGAAATTGTGGCCAACCTAAGTTTAAGTTCTAAGTTGCTGAATTATGTAGTAGTTTAGTAGCATCGAATATGAAAATGTATTCCAAACCTCTAGAAAGATGGAGCGTAGAATAATGTAGTAGTTTAGTCATGCATGCATTGAGAGGGAGAGAGTAATATAAATAGAATCGTAGATTTCTCAATTAGAGAAAAAAACGTATAGTTACATGAATTGCGTTGTAGGTAGGGTGTAAGATAGAGTGTGTTTTGTGACTCATAAACATGTAAGTTGCAATTACGTACAGTAATCGAGTGTAGTGTTCTTGGGATTTACTAAAATGAGGCTTACCTGGGAAACTAAAGAGAGCATTTTCATGCTATTATACCTGGATTGATTGGGGGCTAAACATTTTAATTGGGGTCCATGATATTTTATTTCCACCCCAAATTTTTGAGGGGCGTATTAATCCGATATTGAAAAGACTGTTTTGCCCTTTACTAAACACAAATCTTAAAAACCAGTTAACACTAATTTGAAATCATAATTAGGCCCCCAATTCATATACCCTAAACTAAACCCAAAAAAATCAGTTTCTTTTTTTCTTCTTCTCTTCTTCTTCTCCTCTTCCTCTCCTCTTCCTCTCCACAACCACCATTAACGACCCCAAACGATTTTTTTTCTTCGACCGATTCATCGTCGATGTTAGAAGATAATCGACGATTACCTTCTTCTTCAAACATGGCTCGTACAAAACAGACCGCTCGCAAAGAACGTCAAATCCCCAATCTCCTCGACGCCTTTAAAGGAAAGGTAATCGTGGGAAGAACCCCAAAACCCCAAAAATCGAAACCCAAAGAAGATATGGGTCCAATTAGAAGGTATGTGAAGTTAAACCCACCTTCTATGCGTTTTTTTGTTGTGTTTTGATTGCGAATTTGAGTCTGGTAACTGAAATTTTGCGGTTTCAGTTAAAGGGTCGTTAGTATCGTAGTGGATACCCCTAACGACTTTTCATTTGCATGTTTATTTTATGAAAAATCGTTAGCCTATTAGGTTGAAGGTGACGACCCTTATTCTGCTACTTCGGTGAATTTTGCCCTAGAATAGAGTCGTTAATCTTTTATGTTGCAGATGACGACTCTTGTTTGCCGACCCTTATTTATTCACTAACGACTCTAGATGGAACTCAAACAGCCCTCTGTTCCAAAAATTGATAGGGTCGTCATCTCATTTCCCCTTGAGTCGTCACTTAGGTATGTGCCCTAGAGTCGTCAACCCAAATCGTAGGATCGTTATTGTCTTTTTGACGACCCTTTGTTATTTGACAGGGTCGTCATCATATGACTTTGAGTCGTCACAATAATGCTTCGAGGGTCGGTTGTGTTTTAGATTATCGTATTGACGACTCTTGATCTGATAACCATAAAGTTGATGTCTTGTTGGGTTTTTTTTGTTTTTTTGTTTCGAAACCAAATGCAGAACCAAAGGCAAGGTTCCAATGACGATAAATCCACCTTCCAAACCTCCACGCCATGATAAATACTTACTTGCCGGTCCATTACGCGGTAAGAAGCCGAGTGAGGTATCATTTTCTATCACCGAACCAAGAGACAAAGGTGATGAGTTGTCGAATTCATCAGAATCAGACTCACCTGTTATTTCCGCTAGCAGTAGTGGTGAAGAAGAAGAAATCCAACAAGAGGAGATACAAGAAGATCCTCCGCACGAGGTGAAGAGGATGTAGAGAGTGACAATGATGATGAAGGTAATGTTAGTGGTGATGATTGATGATGGTAATGGTGATGATGATGAGGGGAAGGGGATGGAGGTAATAATGGTGGTCATGAGGAGGAAGAGGATGAAGGGGATGATGGTGGTATTAAGGATGATGAAGAGGATGATGGTAAACAAGATGTAGAAGCTGAAGAACAGGATGCAAAGACGAAGCCGTTAAAGAGGGTTAAGAAGGATGGAACTGATATTGCACCCAGACGAGACACGTTCCCGCTAATCGTTTGATGTTGGAGCCTCTTCGAAATGGTAAACCAAGAGGAGAACCTAGAGATGGGGGCAAAGTTCTATTTGGATATCTTTGGATCGTGGGCTCATACCATCAATGAGACAATCGTAAGAATCCCAACTTTGCTTGCTATATGATTAGTTTGTTGATATTACTTTTCTAATATGTTTTTTAATACTTATTTGTTTATTTTTTGCGGGATCATAAGAATGCCGCACGTCTCTTGGGCACCAATCTTCTTTTAAGAAAATGGAGTTGTGGCCGCTAGAAGGTGAATGTGCAAGAGTTAAAGAATATGTTGAAAACTCTGGTTTGTACAATGCCGTTGTGAACTCGTGATTGCGTATGACAAGGTCGCAGATATCTAGTTTCGTGAAAGGTATTACGCTGAAGTCGACACATTCCAACTTCCTTTTGGAAAGATGGCATTGACTCCTGATGATGCAGAACAGATATTAGGGGTGCGGGTCGAAGGTAAATCAACCAGTGAGAATTTCAAGAGAAGGCCTAGTTGGGATGAAATTTATACATGGACCAAGAACTTGTTTGGCTGGGATAAAGAGAAGACCGATGGGCTTTTTGTGCTGGGAGCTAAGTACCAAGAAAGAGTTCAAACTTGTGGACATTAGGCGGATGTTTCTGGTACATGCATGAGAGAAGGAAAAAAAAAGGAGGTCTCTCGATATGGAATGTCGTTATGCGGCGGCGGCTTATTTGTTGTACGTCCTTGCATCGGTAGTATTTCCCGATGACAAAGGGGTAAGGGTGAGCGCCAACCTTCTTGACTTTTGGACCCCTTAGAAGATGTGAACAAGTACTCTTGGAGGACTTGCCATAGTTGCACATCCGAATGGTCGCCTTTTCGTGGATCTCGCGAACGAACTTCTCAAATTAATGGGAATTTGGCTCTAATCCGTGTATTTGGATTGATGAAAGTTGTCTTCTTTTAGTATGTTTTTTTCCTTCGATATATTTTTATGTTTATTTGATTGTTTAAAATAGGTGTGGATTTATGATCATTTCCCTCACTGTTCAAAGACAATGAAGATGTGAAAATCAACTCAAATTGGAGCCCGGGTAGTCCAACGGGAACCCGTTGGGTGTACTCGGTTCTCGGGATAGGGAACAACCGATGCCTTGATAGAAATGCGTAAAAAACTTGACAACATCACGGCGGAAGAGGTAATCTTTAGTCCTTACAAGGATGCTAGAGTTGGCGCAGTGGAAGATGTCGTGTATTACCATGGCCCTTTGTTTCACCCCAACGGTTTTTCAATGTACAATCCTTTGAGAATCATGCGTCAACTTGGGTTTGTTCAAGATTCACCCGATGAAGACGATGTACCTCCGTTCAAGCACAATTTGAACAAATGTGAGGCCGGCAAGGCTGAAATAAAAGTGGTTTACGAACCTGCAACTCGATGTCAAGCATTGGAATAATAGACATTCTAGCCTCGTAGACATCACATTTTGGGTGCATGTGGATAAAGGTTACGAGGCAACAACGGATTACTATCAATGGTACGAAGGCTTCTCCCATGGTAGGGTAATACGGATCGATCAAAGTTACGGGTAGGAGGACCAACAGAGCATCCACATCTTCTTCTCAAGGCGAAGGTAGAGATGATACTACCATTCTTAAACTAGTGGTGAGTATTTATTTGTGTAATTGTGTTATTTATTTACATACAAATATACGTCAGTTCATTAGAATTGTTTTTTTAATGTATATATATAGAGGGAACGAATGAAGCTTTTTGTCAAGGCTTTTTGTTTCTCGGCGACAAAGAGGAAGTGATTGATCCTGCGAAGCAACGTCTCCAGACGCTGATTGTTGCACGCATATTGAAAATCCCAATGCAAAGAAGATGTTTCCGAAATGGCCAAGGAAGGTAAGATGACCCGGAAAACACGTAGCCGAGCACAACAACGTGGTGAATGGGGGCAAAGTAGCCAACATCATGATGAACAAGGTACCGGAGAAGATGGTGGTTCCCCAGGGGGCCGGGGCTGGTGAAACTCAGGGTCCTCCTCCTAAGAAAAGCGGAAAGTTTTCCGGTCGGGGAAGTAAGGAGGAGGTCGAGGTCGTCGAGATGGTGGTCTTTACTCAAGGAGATGTTACCGTCTCAGTCTCCGTCTCCTTGAGATGTTACTTTATAACTTGAACTTATGTGTTTGTTGAAACTACTTATGTGTTTGGTTTGGGCTGGTTTGTTGAAACTACTTTGTTTTAAGAAGGATGTTTACTAGTATGTTTGTTAGAATAATGTAGTACTCTAATGCAGACAAGATTATATCTTCGTGATAGAGTTAGGGTCGTTATTTATGGTTCAGAGCAGTGTAACGACTCTATTTGTGATACATATAGTCGTTATGTGTTTCAATTAAAAGTCTAACGACTCGAGGGAAATGAAGACCGATGTTTTTTTCCTATGCCTAGAGTCGTTATTTAGTATATGGAAACTAATGACGACTCTAGGTCGAAAAACATCCAGGAGATGAACCATATTTTCTATGCCTAGAGTCGTTATTTAGTATATGGAAACTAATGACGACTCTAGGTCGAAAAACATCCAGGGAGATGAACCATATTTTCTATGCCTAGAGTCGTTATTTAGTATATGGAAACTAATGACGACTCTAGGTCGTAAAACATCCAGGAGATGAACCATATTTTCTATGCATAGAGTCGTTAGCGGTATCAAATAGCAAGCTTAACGATTACATGTGTATTAAATCCGGAAAATACATCTTACGGTATACGAGAGTCGTTGCTTTTATATGGGATATATTGATGATTGTTACAACCGGGGAGAAAGTTAATATGGGTATTCTTGAATTTGACACATCAAATGTTCGTCAATGAACCTTCGCGCTCGACGATACAACGTTGTATATTCTTTGTGGTGAATGAACTTAGTATCCCCATTACGTATTTTCCATAACCCATTGAAACGTTCCAGCTGAAATTAAACGAGGAATGTTATATGTTAGTAACGTTGAAGGATGAGGAAAGTATAAATATTAACGAATTACTCACTTTTTCCTTAAGAGGAGCTCATGGATGATGGTCGTACACCATATTTCTAACTTTTACATACTCTCTCATTGCACTTTTAATGTAGTTGAATCGAAATGCCAAGTCTCTCCATTTTCGGTTATTAGGATTCGCGGTATGCTCGTAGAAGAACTCCTTAACTCTCTTCCAAAACATTGAATAGATTTCATTTGGACGTTCACTTAAAAGGTACTAGCAAACGATTTAACGAGACACAAATCTTCATACGGTTCCCATTCACCATTGCAATTGAAAGATTACGTAGTTTGGTGGAAAAAAGAATGGTTTTGGGCTATTTTCTCTAGAGGATGGGGTGGTATTATATAGAAGAAAATCCCAACGGTTGTTTTTTGAAAATCACAACGTGAGTCGTTAACTAAGTTATCAAAGGTGTTGACGACTCAAGATCAGTTGTTGTAAAATAAGTCATATGACGACTTAGGTATAGTCGTCATCGCATTAACAAACCGAGATAACGATTGTTCATTAAAATAAATTGAATCTCGATTGAAAGGAAACTTGGAATTGTAGCATATTAAATATTAATTAGAAGGTGGATATTCCTTTGAACACATTACTTGTTGTTCATGTTTCAAAGTAGATTCAACTAGCATGGCGGCTTCAATGTGATAAAAAGGCTCTCCTCTCCATTTGGTATATGCGGCCTGAGCAACACACCTATCCCCTTTGTGCCTCGCGAGAAACTCGTTGTACTTGGTGCACCATTTCATAACAAGAATCGTCCTATGACTAATGTGGGACGGCAAGTAAGGATATCGTAGTTTGTTGTTGTTATTAACGAAAGGACCCGAACCAACTTGGCTCCAAAATATACTATCACGTTCATGTTCTTCGTGGAGATCCTTGACAATGTAATAATTTTTAACCCATTCGGTCTCTTCCTCGACTTGCTTGAATCTTTCACGGAGTTGGGATTGTTCTTGGTCTCGTCGTTTGGCCTCGCGCAACTCTTCTTCTTCCTTCGTAGGATATGGCGCATGTTTTTTAGTAGGTCGCATGTTTTTTTTGCGTATCTCTTCTTCCATTGCCAATATTGATTTGGTTGGTCGCTTGCATCTTCTAAGTATGTTATCAATTGAATTGGGGGTTGATGAAGGATTTGCCATTATTGAGGTGGTTTTCAATTGAATTTTCTCCTGGAAGTGTTCCTCTATATATACAATAATTACCAACGGCTATTTTTTTTTGGGAAAAAGTGTATACAAAACAAGCCGTTGGGGGTTTTCTTATAGAGTCGTCCATGTATACACTATAATGATGACGACTCTAAGGCGTATAACTAGAGTCGTTGCTTTGTATGTATATATGCTTCACGACTCTTAGTATATAAACATTCAGGAGACCATCAAATTTTTATGGTTAGTGTCGTTAATGTTTATGTAAACTGAGATGACGACTCTTAGTAGGAAAACATCCAGGAGACTGTCAAATTTTAACATTAGAGTCGTTAATGTTTATGTATATATGGATGACGACTGTATTATTGCAAAACATTCTAAGGTATGAGTCGTTAACTTGGATGTTTATATGTATAACGACCTTTAGGCGTAAAAACATCCAGGAGACTAGCAAATTTTACAGTTAGGGTCGTTAAGGTGTATGTATATATTTCTGACGACTCTGTAACATAATTCAAATTAACATAATCCAACTAGGATAAAAGGATAAAACGCATTGTATTCATTAAGCATTCTTCGAAATACAAATATCTGGGTAGAAGATACAACCATTATCAAAAAGTATGCTTCAAAATGCAATGCATTGTTTAGAATAAACATCTTCTCTCACGATTCATTTCCCAAGTCTAAGTAAACCGGGGTTGGGTCCATAGCATTCCAAATGTTCATTCCATACTCATACTGGTTTGACCACTCCTTGGTGTATTCTCCCCAATCACCATACACCCGTGGTAGAGGACATTCTTAGGAAATCTTCAAGCCTATGTAATGGTTATCATTGACATGTGCCATTACAATTCTTCTTTTCTTTATCTCCGTCTCGCACCTAGTTTTGGAAGGTACGTACATACAAGAGGCTCCGGGGAAGCCTTTGCTGAATACAATTACAACACAAGTGAATGTGTCCGCCAAAAGTTGGCCACCAAAAGGCATTTGCATCCAAAACTTATAACCGGCCTCTTCGACCCCTTCCTCCATTTCACGTTTGAAACCAACTCCCTAAACTTCAATTCCCTCTCTTTTGGTCTCCTTCCATAGCATTTTCAAATATAGTTGTTTGTCCCGAACTAGTTTTTTCGCCATTTTTTTTCTTGCATATTCGATTTGGGTGAGCTTAAGTTCGTCGGCCTCGTCGAAATGCCCTAATTGTTCCGTTGCAACATGGTAACCACAATTTCCATCGCCGTCGACGTCGTCGGTGGATAGAAGGTGATCCAAGATGACGTGAGGAAGTTGGTCAAGATATACTCTTTATACAAAGTGTAAGCAACACGATGTGGTCTTCCTTGGGAATCTCTAGGGGTGCGCGGATTACCTTTTATTCCTCGTATCGTAACCATTCCGCTCGTTTGGCTTTGATGGGTACCGAACACATGGTCTACAACATCCATGTCTTCCTTTGGCGGACCCCTTGCCTTGGGTACGAAAGAGTTCTCATACTCCATATATTCCGCTGGACATACCGATGACGTGTGACAGTCACTTTTGCAACTCTTAGCCGCTTTCACGGTTTCTCTAAAAGACTTTTTAGTTGTGGGTCTACCGGTGGTTTTTGTTTGATTGGCTCTTCTTCTACTCCTAAGCTCTTACGGCACAAAAATGGCCACAAATTAGAAACCAAAGATTCTGTCTTCCCGCACAATTCGTTTTCGATATTTCTCATTGATATACTTGCCAATCTCAAGGTCTCCAAATTGTTCATCAGCAGCTCTTGTGGGATTTGGGATGAACCCAAGTTGCTTCCAAAAAGGATCGATATCTTCAATGGGAATGAGCCCCTTGTACCCACCGAGCTTATGTTTACACGGGAGGCCAAGCCACGTCTCAGTTGTACAATTACATTTAATGACTTTTCCATCGGAAGATTTCGCTCGAAATTTGTTAAGTTCAGTCATCATATGCTTTATTGCCCACCATGATACTTGGTGCGAAACCCCACGTAGCAATTCTTTGTCTTCCATGTATTGCTTCAAAAAACGGTCCTTATTATACTCCATCTGAGTCACTATCTTGCTTAGGTCATCCTCGGCGTGCTCGTGAATAGCTTCCTGTACCATAACTACCCCACCAGTGTTCTCTTGAAGAATTTTTTTCAAACGTCCATGGGACTGTTCGCAATACTCGTGGACTCATTTTTGTAGTGCTTGAACTTATTGGTCCATGCATAAACAAACTTTTCCTTCCAAGGATTCAACCATGTATCTAGGAAATAATCGACAACCTTCTTATGATCCGTACTCCAATCATCAATAAACTTTTGAAGATTTGCATAATACTTTACTTCGGTCTTCGAATGAGCCAAATGGTCCCAATCTTTGCAGAAATCCTCCCATAGATCACCATCTTCAAAGATATTTTCCTTTTCTTTCATTTTCTCTTCGGCTTTCTCTTTTTTGAAAGTTTACTTAGACGCTCGTCTTCCTCCTTGGAACGTTGATTACCCTTTGCAGGATTGATCTTTTGAATCTGATTCTTGCAATTAGAAAAAATATTCATTTGGATGTGCCACGTACAAAGAAAATGTTGAGCATGTGGAAAAACTTGATGAACGGCACTCATGACTGCAAAATCCCTATCCGTAATTATAACCCGCGGTGTGCCTTCGCCTCGGTAAATCAACCGAACTTGTTCCAAAGCCCAAACATATTCCTCTATTTCTTCCTTTTCCATAAAGCACCATGCCGGTGAATGATTGCTTATCCGAAGTATGACTAACCACGTTCAACAACGGCATGTTATACTTGTTGGTCTTATAGGTGCAATCTATGAACAAGACCGGTAAAAACACCGAGCCAAATCCACCATCCTAGGATGGGCAAGAAAAATATGTGTCACTTTGTCGCCCTAGGACCCACCCTTGTTTGCATGGCGTAGTTAAGTTTTTTCGCCAACCACTCGATTGTTGCATAATTAATCTACCATCCCATTCAGTTCTCCCGATCGTTGCTTTGGCAACGTAGATGGTGGAAATAATAGACAAGTTTGTCTTATCCTCCGCTCTTATTGCATTTAGGATCTGAAGGGGCCTACATCGCTTCATCTGTCGTACCTTTTCCATTTGATGTGGTTTCAATATGGAATATCTTTGGGAGCCCTAAAAGAGTACTAGGTGGAGGATGGTTGTGACGACCATCGGAATACTATACAACCTCCATAGATTAGTTTCAGGATGCCTTTTGAAAACAATCCTGAAGGGGCATTGTATCTTCTTCGACGAAGTTTTGTAGACCCTCGTCGTCTTCTTCTCATACTTGTAGTTCTTCCCTTTGTGACTTTCTTCCTTATCCCCCGCTCTCTCGCATACCATCTCCATTTGCTTATAATCAACGTGTTTGCTTTGAACAACTACGCACATCTTCTCTTTTGCCTTGGAAATAATCCATTCCTTGACATCAGCCTTTGTCTCCCACGTCTACATTAAAACCAATGTCACGTTCATGATGCACACTAATTAAACAATTTTCATAAAGATATACATCGATTCAAACATTAAAAACGTACCAAATCGGTCATATAGTGTTGGGAGGTATCCGGACCGATAATAGAGACGGGTTTAGGTTGAGAGCTCGCCCGTACAACCAACTACATAGAAAAGAAAAACATATCATTCAGCAAATCGTTAATTTCGAGATGTAAAAATGAAGACCCTAACAAATCGTCATCTTTATTTACTGAGTTGACGACACTAATGATCGTCAACATTATTTTTGCAGAACAACGACCCATTCCTCGACAAATGACGACCCTCTTTATACATGACGACTCTACATTCCCAAATATAAACCATGTCAGATTTTCACCTTTGGTCGTTACTGTTTATATATATCGCTTGACGACTCTAGACGAACTAAGTGGAGAGAATTTGAAAATCAACGGTAACTTTGACTAGTAGGAGCAGTTATTGCAGAAGTAACCGTTTTTTTTATTTAAAAAACTAGCCGTTGGGTACATTTTTGCTATAAATAGAGACCTATCTCTTCCAAACTTATTCACCCATCACTTTCAATCTTCCTAAATCAGTCACCCATCACTTTCAAACACTAAAAAATGGCTCCAACTCCGTTCAATAATCTAGAAGATGTTGCTATTATCAGAGCACACACCACTCTCACAAAGCACTCCGTTGAGGAAGCGCAATGGGTGGCCAGTAACGAAGACCCAACAAGAGGGCCTTACTTTGGGCATGATCAAAACACCAATGCTTGGTGGAAACGGGTGTTTAAGGTATTCAAAGCACTAAGAGGAAATCGTTATAGGAGGACGCTCCCACAAATAAGGGAAAGGTACGCATATTTATATAATGAATGCGTACTGCTAAGAAAAGAATTGAAAGCTCGTAAGGACGCTATGCCGAATGAACCTCGAATGAATAGAGTAAGTTTGTGAATCAATAGGCCTTTCATCAAAAATATTTTATTTGGTTATCATTATTCAACAACACTAACTTATTTAAAAAATTGTTTTTCCAGTATACTTTGGGTCGGAGCCAATACGAATTAAAGTACGGCCATGAGTTTTTGCACGAGGACTGCTACACTCTCTTGGAGGAAGTTGAATGGCAATTCGCCCAATATAATTAAACGCGTATAGATTTTCTATGGCAATGTATTGAACAATTTTATGTGTTTTCCTTCTATTTTATTTCAACTACATGTATGTTTTTTCGGATTCAATAAAACACATGACTTCAAATATCGGTGCAATAACTATAGTTCATAAAGGGTCGTCATGATTCGTTAAAGAAAAAGTGACGACTCTAAAGATTGTTTGAAATTCTTGGCATGAGTCGTCATTTATGGAGAAGAACATATTAACGACTCTAAAGGTCACTTGACACAGAGACTATTTGACGGTAGAGTCGTCATTCAGTAAACATAACACATTAACGACACTTTTTATCATCAAGAGTCGTCACTTGTTTAATATACATAATGACGATCCTTAATGCAGTTAATGTGAATTTTGAATTCACCAAATGTGGTTGAGTCGGGCAACGGTTAAAAATTCAAAAAAATGACTGTTGGGTCCTTAATCTCTATAAATAGAGACCCATACCTCACACATTCTTCACCCAAACCATAATTCTAAACCTTCACATTCATTCTCATACATTTATTAGCCAAGAGGAAAAAGAAGAGGAAACACCATGACTAGTACTTACACTTCGGAAGAGAATTGTGCTATTGTGAGAGCTTGGAAAACAGTCACAAACCACTTTGAAGATCTAGGAAAAGACATTGATCAAACATCGGATGCTTGGTGGAACCGTGTATTCATCGTTTTTGTGGCATTAGACGGAAATTGCAACTCAAGGTCTTTGAAACTCGTCAAGGAAAGGTTCGAGGAGATATTCTTCGAGTGTGAAGTTTTCAAAAGAGAAATCAAGGCCGCAAGGGAAGCCATGCCCAATATTTCGGGTGCTATGAGAGTAAGTATTTAAACAAGAGGTAAAACTTATCCAAAGTTTTCAACAATACTAACTGAGTATGTTTGCGTTTTCAGTTGAGGAAGGCGTATGGCTATTACGAGGAGCTTCGTGGGAAAAAGTTTGAGTTCGACGATTGCTACTTTATCTTGGAAGGCACTATGTATAATTACGCCATTTATGATTAAGTGTATAAGTGCACCGCTATTATCTATTGTATTTCATTTCCTTCAATGTATCGCTATGAAAGATGTATGCCTTTTACGATTCAATGAAATGATTCTATGAAATCAAAATTTATCATAATCCAGCGAAAGGGTCGTTATTACATTAAATAAAACACCGAACGACTCTACATAAAATTTGAAATGGCGGGATAGGGTCGTCATCTTATATGAATACATATATGACGACTCTGAGTGTTTTATTTACTGAGAGTTCTGGGTTTAGAGTCGTTTGTCTCTAAACAAAGAACATTAACGACCCTTTTTGACCTAGCTAATAGTGTCGTCAGTGTTTATCACCCGCCCCTAACGATTTTTCATAACCTGGAAAAGTTGCAGGTTTGAGTCGTCATCGGTAGTTCCAATTCACTGACGACCTTTAAGAGTAGTTAATGAATCCAAACCCCGATTATAACGACTCTCACACTGACGACTTAAACAGTGACCATGAATCGACCCCTTGGAGCACCATTCAGACAATTTCAAGAGTATATGAGGTTTACCTGATTGTTTTGAGGTGCGGGTTCTTCATTTGGAGTATCGGTTCCTTCATTTTGAGGAGTAGGATCTTCATTTCCACCATTATTCATGGCTTCCTCCATTAACATCTCTTCATCAAACATCCAATCCATAGGATTATTAGAGATAATCTCACCATCAATACATTCATGGTTATTGTTTGAACCTTCAACTACCTCATTCCCTCCACTTGAATCACTCATTTCTAAACAACCCTAGTTTTTCCTCCCAAAACCCCTCTTCTTCTTCTCAAAACAAAAATACCCAAAACTTAAATTTCCCAAAAATTTAATCCAAAACCTGATTTTAAACTAAACTAAATTAACACACTAATCTACTTCATTAACTCTTAATACTAATCACTCAAGGCTATTTTAGGCATTTAGAAAGAATTTTTATAAGGGATGACCCAAATTAGGATTGGGTGACCTTTTTTGTCCTCTAGTGCTTGGCCCCCAATTAAAATGTCTGGCCCCCAATCAATCCAGGCTATTATAGAGCATTTTCTACGGAGAGTTTAAATTCATATCCATTTTCCTCATTTGAGAATTTTCAACAGGGTAAAGTATTCTATCCTGACCAGGAGACTTTCCTAGCAACTTTTGTCTCTTTTCCTTAGAACACGTCCAGGCTACATCTGGTCACCCCCAACCTAAATCTCTGTCTAGTGGGTAAGGCCTAGCGCCACAGTAGTACCAGACCTTGCCGGTTGAATCCAACTTCCAGAATCCAACTTCCAACCAAGTCGTTACATCTTTCCCAAGCATGCAAGTCGTTTGAGGCAGTTGGTTTGGTAAGAGATCCATCAACGAACCCAAATTTTCCTTTCGCCCGTAAGGCCATCGTCATACTTCGTACCCAGCTTGAATAATTATCACCAGATAGTAATGGTGTGATAAAAACTGTTGAAGGACTTTCCGATGCATGAATAACATAGGGACCATACTTGAGATCAACAACTGTAGTACTTGGTGGGGTTTGAGGAATTTCATCATTGGAGGTATTGGACGGCATTTTTAAACTTGAATGCAAAAAAAAAAAATTGAAAATTGAGAGGAAAACAAAAATTATAATGATAAACAGGATTTCTCTTAAAATTTAGTGAAATATTTATGATGAAAATTTATTGAAAATTTATGATGGACGACATTTGTCACTCTATAAATAAGAGTGTAGCTGTAATTGTAAGATTATCTCGGCATGTGCTGATGATCAATAACATTTCACCCTTCGGGGTTTCTCAGTGGATATAGGCGTTAGTGCCGAACCACTTCAATTCTCTTGTCTTCTTTATTTATGTTTGATTCATCTTGTTTAATCGTTGATCCGTCTCGATGATATCCATAATTTATTAAACACAGAGAAATTACAATCTTAGATGTTACATTTACTGATCTGTGACAGGTACAATAGACTTTACACCGATGACTGATCCTAAACACATAAACATTGATGATAATCTTAGATATCTCCCCGAGTTGACCATAAGTACTCTTACGATCAGTAAATGATGATAATCTTACTCATAAACATTGATGATGATAATCCTAAACACATAAACATATGCTTTGGGATGTCTTTTTTGTTCTTTTTGGGTTTTGAAACATATCTCTTTTGGTGTCACCGAGTTCGTAATCCAACTTCCAACCAAGTCGTTACATCTTTCCCAAGCATACAAGTCGTTTGAGGCAGTTGGTTTGGTAAGAGATCCATCAACGAACCCAAATTTTCCTTTCGCCCGTAAGGCCATCGTCATACTTCGTACCCAGCTTGAATAATTATCACCAGATAGTAATGGTGTGATAAAAACTATTGAAGGACTGTCCGATGCATGAATAACATGGGGACCATACTTGAGATCAACAACTGTAGTACTTGGTGGGGTTTGAGGAATTTCATCATTGGAGGTATTGGACGGCATTTTTAAACTTGAAAAAAAAATTGAAAATTGAGAGGAAAACAAAAATTATGATGATAAATTTAATTTCTCTTAAAATTTAGTGAAATATTTATGATGAAAATTTATTGAAAATTTATGATGGACGGCATTTGTCACTCTATGATAATCTCGATGATATTCATCTTGTTTACTCTTACGATCAGTAAATGATGATAATCTTACTCATAAACATTGATGATGATAATCCTAAAATGAGTGTAGTGTTCTCTTTAGATTCCTAGGAAAGAGACAAAAGTTGCTAGGAAAGTCTCCTGGTCAGGATAGAATACTTTACCCTGTTGAAAATTCTCAAATGAGGAAAATGGAGATGAATTTAAACTCTCCGTAGAAAATGCTCTATAATAGCATGAAAATGCTCTCTTTAGTTTCCCAGGTAAGCCTCATTTTAGTAAATCCCAAGAACACTACACTCGATTACTTTACGTAATTTATGATGGACGGCATTTGTCACTCTATGATAATCTCGATGATATTCATCTTGTTTACTCTTACGATCAGTAAATGATGATAATCTTACTCATAAACATTGATGATGATAATCCTAAACACATAAACATATGCTTTGGGATGTCTTTTTTGTTCTTTTTTGGGTTTTGAAACATATCTCTTTTTGGTGTCACCGAGTTCAGAATCCAACTTCCAACCAAGTCGTTACATCTTTCCCAAGCATGCAAGTCGTTTGAGGCAGTTGGTTTGGTAAGAGATCCATCAACGAACCCAAATTTTCCTTTCGCCCGTAAGGCCATCGTCATACTTCGTACCCAGCTTGAATAATTATCACTAGATAGTAATGGTGTGATAAAAACTGTTGAAGGACTGTCCGATGCATGAATAACATAGGGACCATACTTGAGATCAACAACTGTAGTACTTGGTGGGGTTTGAGGAATTTCATCATTGGAGGTATTGGACGGCATTTTTAAACTTGAATGCAAAAAAAAAAATTGAAAATTGAGAGGAAAACAAAAATTATGATGATAAACAGGATTTCTCTTAAAATTTAGTGAAATATTTATGATGAAAATTTATTGAAAATTTATGATGGACGGCATTTGTCACTCTATAAATAAGGGTGTAGCTGTAATTGTAAGATTATCTCGCATGTGCCGATGATCAATAACATTTCACCCTTCGGGGGTTTCAAATGGATATAGGCGTTAGTGCCGAACCACTTTAATTCTCTTGTCTTCTTTATTTATGTTTGATTCATCTTGTTTAATCGTTGATCCGTCTCGATGATATCCATAATTTATTAAACACAGAGAAATTACAATCTTAGATGTTACATTTACTGATCTGTGACAGGTACAATAGACTTTACACCGATGACTGATCCTAAACACATAAACATTGATGATAATCTTAGATATCTCCCCGAGTTGATAATCTTAGTGCAAGTGTGAGAATCAATTCATTTCCATTTTCCTCATTTGAGATTTTTCAACACTAGAGGTGTAAAACGCGTGCCAAGAAGATGTCCCAAGACACGAAGTCGCGTGTTTCACGTGCCATGTGCCGTGTTGTGCTGTGCCAACGATTTAAACGTGTTGTGTCGTGCTGTGCTTTGCTAGTCAAAGCTAGGCACAGCACACGAATAAACGTGCCATGCTGTGCGGTGCTGGCACACGTGCTATAAACAATATGAAATCACTTAATGTATACATTAAGTCAGACATTATCACAGGAATTTAATTAGACAACATATCAATTGAAATTATTTCAAGTAAAATTAACAAGTTTATTCAATAAAAAGAAATAGCCCATCAAATATAAAATTGGATTATTGTCATGTAAATTAATGTTCTAGTTAAATATAGGTGACGACATTATAACAATGATATTGAAATATATTTTCCAAATATTAAGGTATTATATGTGTTGTTATAAATCCTGGCGAGATTGGGGTATACCCAATTTTATAGGGACTCTTTTTTAAGGGCAAAGGGGGAGGTCAATGGGTAAAGTTACAAAATTACCCTTTCTCATTATAACTCTAATTACTACCAAAATCAGTTTTCTTTCTTCATTACATCTTTTTCTCTTCTTCTTCTCCTCCACAACCTTACCTTACCGGCTCCATCACCCCACCACCACCAAAACTCGTCGATCAATTCGTTAAAATCGTCGATTCGAAAACTCCGATTAATCTTCATCAATGGATCCACCACGGAAGGAGGCAACTCGTATGAAACAATCTAATCGAAAACCCAATGAATATAACCCGGAATTGCAAATTTGGTTGCTAAGAAAGTGAAGAGAAAACGGTTGAAGAAGAAGGAATTGAACCCATTGAAACACGTGAAATGGTGCGCTTAAGAAAGTAAGGGAACACTTAAACTCACTCTAGTACTTCAATTTCATGTTTGCATGTCAAATTAGGTCGAAAAAATTCGAATTTGTGAATTGGTAGTTACTGGCGCCGGCAAGGTTTTTGGTTATCTACCTTTCCCGGATTTCATAGTTAGGGTTTGGCTTAGGAAGGGTATAAGGTTGAAGAACTTGTTTGGCTGTATAGTTTCGTAATCGCTACTAGCAGCGGGCCTGCAGTTATTCAACTGTATACATTGCCCTGCGTTCATTATCTTTTAATGAAGCGCAAGTTTTTGTTTTTACCCTTAGGCTACTTACATTGAATGTTTCCGATGCCTAGAGTTTTTAAACCGGAAGGGTAGTTATATAAAACCATGCGGCGGTTTGTCAGGAAATGTATGTGTAATGGACCTTGCCTTTGTATAGTGAAAATTTCTTGTTTTTTTTGTGCGCCCTAGGAAGGCTATTTTGATGATACAATGCCGGCGTTGTTTAGCTTCCAGCACTCATCTTTTGGTCGACCTTACGGCTATTATTCGCCGGATATGTTGAATATATCTAACCTGCCACTGTAATGTTTTTTCTCTGAATTGTTCTTATTCAGATTGCGAATGGCAAAGAAGAAAGCAGCTCTTAGTCCTCCTTCAAACCCTCCTCGTGTTGGTGATAAACTATTGTCTTCAAAACATCGAGGGGTATATGTTGTGCCCGGAACGACAAAGGTCTTAGAACCACTATCTGAACCCAATGATTCGAGACGAGACTCGGAGATGAAGACCAATCAATTCCATCCGGGTAGAAGAGGTGGTGATGATGATGTTGATAAAACCAATCCGGCTGCTTTGGAGGAGGTAACAATGATGATGATGATGATGGTGGTGATCAAGACATGCATGAGGTGAAGGAGGTAATGATGATGGTGATGATGATGATGGTAATGGAGATAAAGGTAAGAATATCATCGAAGATGAAATTGTTGAAGAGGAAGAGGAATAAGAAGAAGAAGAAGTAGAAGGAGATGGAGATGGAGAAGGAGAACAAACTCTAGCTGTTGTTCAAGCCACCGAAGCTTCGGCTTCAACTTCAACCGGAACGAAAAAGAGGGTGATCACTAAACCGGTGATTCTCACATGCCTCCCAAACACTTGATGGTTGCACTTTGAAATAAGGTGAGCCTCCAAAAGGGACCCCAAAGCAGATGGTGGATTTGTTCTTTTTGGATACAAACACTCTTGGGCATGTGCGGTCCATAATACTATCGTAAGTAATCTTAATCTGTCTTTTTATTTATTCAAGTGTGTAACTATCTTAATTAAATTTGCATCAAGTGTTTGTATTTCTTTTCATTTTTTTTTTTTTTTTGTATTTAGGATCACAAGCATGCCATCCGTCTCATGAGGCGCCAAGCTTCGTGTTCGATGATGCATACTTGGAATCTTGACTTGGAATGTGAGGAGGTGAAAGTGATTGTGAGGAACTCCGGGTTGTTGCTGCGGTGGAGAGTTCGAATATTAATCATGATAAAGTTACCATCTCTCGCATTCAGTGAGCGGTTCTATGGAGAGATCGATACTGTTATTCCCATTCGGTGAGATGGCGATAACTCCCGATGATGCTCAACAAATTCTAGGCCTCGAGGTTGATGGAAAAGCAGTCACCGAAGGATTCGATAATGCCATTTCTTTCGATGGGTGAACAGGCGTCCAAAGGTTGGCGTGAGCTTTGTTAGTCTTCTTGATAAGTCGTATGAAATCAATTTTCGCCCATGGGAGCCGGTCCATAGGTCAGTGACTCAAATTGACACCTTTGCTTCTGCTCCGCTCATGTCTTTGTCTTCCGATGGCGATTTGAGCGTTGGTGAAAAATTGTTCATTCAAAGCTGCTGTCCCGGTTATATGCCATCTTTCTTCATGGGGTCTTTCCGGATAGTCGCTTACAATATTGGCCCGTCTTCGTCACATGGGTTTCGATCAAGGGGTACCTCTTGCTTACCAGGTGCTTCCTAAGGATTCATTGCGTGCCTCCCTCAATGCCGGTGCCCTCGAGGGTATCCGCCTTCCCTTCTTACAAATGGGAACAGAACCGGCGACCTTTGGCTATAATGAGTTGCAGTGCGACGAGTTTATTATGATCCAAGCTTTTGTGAATAACGTGGTGGAGAACGTTCGTTGTAAACCTTCCCCGACAGTTTTGAAGAAGTATCCAATGTTGAGGGATCTCAGTGAAAGTTGCCTAGCAACTCCCGGAAAGTCCCCGGGCCAAGGAACGGAGAACGAAGAATCGTCTTTGGCGGGTTCCGGACGGTTTCAAAAGATCCTCCCACAGCTCTCGTGTCTTTCAGTTCTTCCAATAACCAGGTATGTGTCGCCTCTTCTTTGGTTTGTCTCAAAACACGTGAATTTCTGCTGAAAACATGTGTCTTGTTTCCTTCATGGCTTTGGTAGTGTTAATGCTTTATTTGCCCTTGCACGTTGCCGGGAGGCGACAATTTCTTCAAAGAATTCCAGAAAGACTCGAGCCTTCTCATAGCGATGATGAGTCGAGAAAGAAGAAAGTTCGACAAGTGAGAGTGATTCCTCGGGAAACACCGGTTCTTTTTCGGGAAGTGGTTCGGTGAGTTTCGCGCTTCTTTTCTCTCTTCTTCGTTTCTTCTTTTAAAATGTCTAACTCGAGTTCGCAGAGAAATCCGATTCGGAGGATGATTCTGGGGTAGAGGCACACGAAAACTTGCCTTTGGTGACCATAGGCGGTGACTTGGAGATGGGCGTTAGCCAATTGCCAGCACAGATGTGGCTTAAACGGGCGGAGGATTCTCGATGGTTGTTGCCGTAGACATGGAGGAAGACCCTCTGCGAGTCGTGAGGCCAGTGCAGGCGCCATTTTTGATCCTCCGTACTTGGTTCCTTATCCAGTCATGTCTTTGGTTGGCGGAAGCGTGCACGAGGCGTTGTACACGAGAACTGGGAGAAATACGGACATATGGCCACAACCAAGAAAGTCACTAGTCGATTTGCCTTTGGTTAAGCGTGTGGAAGAGGCTTTATCTTCCATCGAGGATATGCGTGAGGTGACTGGTCACACCGTTTCTGAAGACGTTATTGCCGACTGGGAGCACCATCGTGACGTGTGCGTAGAAAAGGAGTTCAACACTTTGTGGTTTGTCGAGGGCCTTGCTGAGATCCAAAAGTTGAAAGATGCGGCAATCGAAAGCCTTTCCGCCGAGGAGATTGCATGACAGGAGGTGGAACTCGAAGAGATTTCCAAGATGTTGACTATGAAGAGAGCGGCTCTTGAAGATGCAAAGTTGACTTTCTCAAGGAAAAGCAGACTTCATTGGATAATTTTCCTTGAACGTTTCTCGCTAGACTTTCATTTAGGTTCTCTTTTTTTTTTTTGAAAGACATATTGGATGTCCGGTTCAAAGCTTGACCTTTGATAGGCAGTGGTAGCTTTTAGGGTATTGGATTATTTCGGGATGAATGGTTTTGATAATATGACCCCGATTATGTTTTGGGAAAGGAATATTGCTTTTAGCAATAGGCACAAGACGCATGAGAGTATGACGGTTTTACTAAGAACCTAAAAATAGATCGTATATCTTGTGCGGTCCAAATTTACTCACTTCATAGGTTTTGTGAACACGCCCTCTCCGTGTAAAGGCGGCTTTGCTGGTAGCATCGCTGATTAGTCCCCAATTCTTTGGTAGCGTATTCAGCGAGTCTCCAATTCTTTGGTGTAGTTTTAACAAGCGATAACCGGGTTGTTTGGCGTTGAGTGACCGAGTCACAAGTCCCCAATTGTTTGTAAAGCATCTTCAACGAGTCCCAGGATTTTCAGGTGTAGTTTTACAACGGGTAATTGGGGCGTCCGGCGATTGATTCGAATTGAGTCGTCTTCCCTACCATCTTGATATCCGGGGTCGAAGAACGAGATCGACAGTCGACATTGTAGCCGATAGATCAATCCTCCCATTGTGGTCGCCAATTGTTTATGGGTAAAAATCGTTTCGCCGATTTGGTAAACTCGGTAGGTGAGTGAGAAAACGGTTCAAACCCTAAACAAATGTGCTGCACGTGAGCACTTTATAGATTCGAGAGATCAATCCGTACAAGTCCGGCCTAAACAAAGAAATGGCCGTTCCAGACTTGCTTCGGTCACAAAGTGGAGGAGAAGGGTTGATTTGGGGAGGGAAGCCAAGAAAGGTGTTGAGACCGAGAATAGTTACGGGAGAGTAGTGTCTCGACTTGTATCAGAAAGTGGAAGCTTCGGAAGCTTACAAGAGATGAAAGCTTTTTTGGAGAGCTTGCAAAGTTGCCTTTTCTGAGAGTATAGTATTTTTCTCCTGACCGAGACTTGTTGTCTGGTGGAAATAGGTAAGACCTATTTATACAAGTCGAGATTGAAACGTACCCTGGTCTCATGAAGGAAGAGAGTAAAGGGTGAAATAATGGGAGGAGGTGGTAACCGCATGGTGTTAATGGGTGAAAACGTTTTCACCCATATTTCCTCATTTATTTGACCGCTTTATTCCTTTTCACGCTTTCTTAATGTGAGCGTAGTGTACGCCGCAAGTGTGACCGCCAAACCAAAACCCCGGAAAGCATCCCCGTTTGTGTTGATATCTCGTTGGTTGCACCTTGAGTGCAAGTGGCGCTGCTAGTGGCGCGTGTGGAATGTGCCATTGGCATGTGCGGAATGCCCTTGTTGCGGGTTGTACTTCGAGCGCAAGTGGAAATGCCAGAGCTGCTAGTGGCGTGCGTGGCATGTGCCAATGGCATATGCGGAATACCTTGGTGGTAGGTTGTACGTTGAGTGTAAGTGGCAATGCCAGAGCTGTGTATGGCATGTGCGGAATGCCTTGGTGGTAGGTTGTACGTTGAGTGTAAGTGGCAATGCCAGAGCTGTGTGTGGCATGTGCCAATGGCATGTGCGGAATGCCTTGGTGGTAGGTTGCACGGTTTGCAAGTTAGGCTACCAGCGTGTGTGTTTGGCATGTGCCAATGGCATGTGCGGAATGCCTTGGTGGTAGGTTGCAAGGTTTGCAAGTTAGGCTACCAGCGTGTGTGTTTGGCATGTGCCAATGGCATGTGCGAATTCTTGGTGGTAGGTTGCAAGGTTTGCAAGTTAGGCTACCAACGTGTGTGTTTGGCATGTGCCAATGGCATGTGCGGAATGCCTTGGTGGTAGGTTGCAAGGTTTGCAAGTTAGGCTACCAGCGAGTGTGTTTGGCATGTGCCAATGGCATGCGTGGCCGTTAGGGCCGTGGCCTTGGTAGAAAAAGATACCAGCGAGCATGTTTGTATGTGCCAATGGCATGCGTGGTCGTTAGGCCGTGGCCTTGGTAGGAAAAGCTACCGGGGAGCATGTTGGCATGTGCCAATGGCATGCGTGGCCGTTAGTTAAGGGTCGTGGCCTTGGTAGGAAAAGCTACCGTGAGCATGTTAGCATGTGCCAATGGCATGCGTGGCCGTTAGGGCCGTAGCCTTGGTAGGAAAAGCTACCACCGAGCATGTTGGCATGTGCCAATGGCATGCGTGGCCGTTAGGGCCGTAGCCTTGGTAGGAAAAGCTACCAGCGAGCATGTTGGCATGTGCCAATGGCATGCGTGGTCGTTAGGGCCGTAGCCTTGGTAGGAAAAGCTACCAGCGAGCATATTGGCATGTGCCAATGGCATGCGTGGCTGTTAGGGCCGTATCCTTGGTAGGAAAAGCTACCAGCGAGCATGTTGGCATGTGCCAATGGCATGCGTGGCCGACTTGGCCTAGGTTGTATGGTTCGTAAGCCTAGGGCGCTATATTTGGCATGCGCCAATGGCATATCGCCTTGGAAATATGGCTTGTGGTATCCGTTGGCATGTGCCAATGGCACGTACGGCCATGTCTACCTAGTTGCACGTTTTGCAAGCCTAGGGCGCTATCTTTGGCATGTGCCAATGGCATAGCGGCTTAGTTTGGCATGGTTGCCAATGAGTGCGATATGTAGTTTGGTTTTGGCGTTCTTTGTCATGGTGCGCGGTGTGCGACTTGGTTTGGCATTGTTGCCATGGTGTGCAGTGTGCGGCTTAGTTTGGCATTGTTGCCATGGTGCGCAGTGTGCGGCTTGGTTTGGCATTGTTGCCATGGTGCGCAGTGTGCGGCTTGGTTTGGCATTGTTGCCATGGTGCGCAGTGTGCGGCTTGGTTTGGCATTGTTGCCATGGTGCGCAGTATGCGGCTTGGTTTGGCATTGTTGCCATGGTGCGCAGTGTGCGGCTTGGTTTGGCAGTGTTGCCATGGTGCGCAGTGTGCGGCTTGGTTTGGCATTGTTGCCATGGTGCGCAGTGTGCGGCTTGGTTTTGGCATTGTTGCCATGGTGCGCAGTGTGCGGCTTGGTTTGGCATTGTTGCCATGGTGCGCTTGATGTGCGGCTTGGTTTGGCATTGTTGCCATGGTGCGATGCAGCGGCTTGGTATGGCATTGTTGCCATGGTGCGCGGTGCAGCGGCTTGGTTTGGCATTGTTGCCATGGTGCGCAGTGCGGCTTGGTTTGGCATTGTTGCCATGGTGCTGCAGATGCGGCTTGGTTTTGGAATTAGGTTCGGTGTCGAAAACCCTAATATGGTATTTTGAAAAATACCCCTATTAATTATTTACACCGAGTTAAATGCTATTAGTTAATGTGTTGCGGGTAACACTAGGTCATGGGGTTTACGATTTTACCCCTTGTTTAAAAACCACCATCAACACTCGCATCGGGAGTTTGTTTTAACAATTTAACAACAAACCGCTTTACTTAAATTGTTTATGGGTGAAAATTGTTCTGCCGATTTCGGTAAATTCGGTAGGTGAGTGAGAAACCGATTCAAACCCTAAACAAATGTCTGCACGTGAGCACTTTATAGATTCGAGAGATCAATCTGCACAAGTCCGGCCTAAATCAAGAAATGGCCGTTCCGGACTTGCTTCGGTCACAAAGTGGAGGAGAAGGGTTGATTTGGGGAGGAAGCCAAGAAAGGTGTTGAGACTAGAATAGTTCTGGGAGAGTAGTGTCTCGACTTGTATCGAAAGTGGAAGCTCGGAAGCTTGCAAGAGATGAAAGCTTTTTTGGAGAGCTTGCAAAGTTGCCTTTTCTGAGAGTGTAGTATTTTTCTCCTGACCGAGACTTGTTGTCTGGTGGAAATAGGTAAGACCTATTTATACAAGTCGATATTGAAACGTACCCTGGCCTCATGAAGGAAGAGAGTAAAGGATGAAATAATGGGAGGAGGTGGTAACCGCATGGTGTTAATGGGTGAAAACGTTTTCACCATTATTTCCTCATTTATTTGACCGCTTTATTCCTTTTCACGCTTTCTTAATGTGAGCGTAGTGTACGCCGAAAGTCAGAATCGCCAAACCAAAACCCCGGGAAAGCATCCCCGCTTTGTGTTGGTATCTCGTTGGTTGCACCTTGAGTGCAAGTGGCGCTGCTAGTGGCGCGTGTGGCATGTGCCATTGGCATGTGCGGAATGCCCTTGTTGCGGGTTGTACTTCGAGCGCAAGTGGCAATGCCAGAGCTGCTAGTGGCATGCGTGGCATGTGCCAATGGCATGTGTGGAATGCCTTGGTGGTAGGTTATATGTTGAGTGTAAGTGGCAATGCTAGAGCTGCTAGTGGCGTGTGTGGCATGTGCCAATGGCATGTGCGGAATGCCTTGGTGGTAGGTTGCACGGTTTTCAAGTTAGGCTACCAGCGTGTGTGTTTGGCATGTGCCAATGGCATGTGTGGAATGCCTTGGTGGTAGGTTGCACGGTTTGCAAGTTAGGCTACCAGCGTGTGTGTTTGGCATGTGCTAATGGCATGCGTGGCCATTAGGGCCGTGGCCTTGGTAAGAAAAGCTACCAGCGAGCATGTTGGCATGTGCCAATGGCATGCGTGGCCGTTAGGGCCGTGGCCTTGGTAAGAAAAGCTACCAGCGAGCATGTTGGCATGTGCCAATGGCATGCGTGGCCATTAGGGTCGTGGCCTAGGTAAGAAAAGCTACCAAATGAGCATGTTGGCATGTGCCAATGGCATGAGTTGCCGTTAGGGCCGTGGCCTTGGTGAGAAAAGCTACCAGCGAGCATGTTGGCATGTGCCAATGGCATGCGTGGCCGTTAGGGCCGTGGCCTTGGTGAGAAAAGCTACCAGCGAGCATGTTGGCATGTGCCAATGGCATGCGTGGCCGACTTGGCCTAGGTTGTATGGTTTGTAAGCCTAGGGCGCTATATTTGGCATGCGCCAATGGCATAGCGTCTTGGAAATATGGCTTGTGGTACGCGTTGGCATGTGCCAATGGCACGTACGGCCATGTTGACCTAGTTGCACGTTTTGCAAGCCTGGGGCGCTATATTTGGCATGCGCCAATGGCATAGCGGCTTGGAAGTATGGCTTTTGGTACGCGTTGGCATGTGCCAACGGCCATGTTGACCTAGTTGCACGTTTTGCAAGCCTAGGGCGCTATATTTGGCATGCGCCAATGGCATAGCGGCTTGCAAGTATGGCTTGTGGTACGTGTTGGCATGTGCCAATGGCACGTACGGCCATGTTGACCTAGTTGCTCGTTTTGCAAGCCTAGGGCGCTATATTTGGCATGTGCCAATGGCATAGCGGCTTGGAAGTATGGCTTGTGGTACGTGTTGGCATGTGCCAATGGCACGTACGGCCATGTTGACCTAGTTGCACGTTTTGCAAGCCTAGGGCGCTATATTTGACATGTTCCAATGGCATAGCGGCTTAGTTTTGGCATGGTTGCCAATGAGTGCGATATGTAGTTTGGTTTTGGCGTCGTTGCCATGGTGCAAAGTGTGCGGCTTGGTTTTGGCGTTGTTGCCGTGTGCGTCTTGGTTTGGCATTGTTGCCATGTGTGCAATGTGCGCTTAGTTTGGCATTGTTGCCATGGTGCGCAGGTGTGCGGCTTAGTTTGGCATTGTTGCCATGGTGCGCAGTGTGCGGCTTAGTTTGGCATTGTTTCCATGTGCGCAGTGTGCGGCTTAGTTTGGCATTGTTGCCATGGTGCGCAGTGTGCGGCTTAGTTTGGCATTGTTGCCATGGTGCGCAGCTTGATGTGCGGCTTAGTTTGGCATTTTCTTGCCATGGTGCTTGCGATGTGCGGCTTAGTTTTGCATTGTTGCCATGGTGCCCGGTGTGCGGCTTGGTTTGGCAAGTGTTGCCATGGTGCGCAGTGTGCGGCTTGGTTTGGCATTGTTGCCATGGTGCGCAGTGTGCGCTTGGTTTTGAAATTAGGGTTCGGTGTCGAAACCCTAATCTGGTATTTTGAAAAAAAATACCCCTATTAATTATTTACACCTGAGTTAAATGCTCTTAGTTAATGTGTTGCGGGTAACACTAGGTCATGGGGTTTTACGATTTTGCCCCTTGTTTAAAAACCACCATCAACAACAACAAACCGGAAGAATAACTCTAAAGCAACCTATATTTTTCACCAGGGTATTCTTGAGTCTCTCATGGATAGAGTTATCTATATTAAAGAAGCTAAAGCCGCATGGGATGGTTTGGTAAATTATTACAAAGAACACGACAAAGTTAAGAAAATGAGATTACAAAGTGTAAATATGAATTGTTACAGATGGAATCATTAGAGACAATATCTGACTTCTTCTCAAAGACATTAAATCTTGTCAATGAGATGAAAGTTAATGGTGATACTATTGAAGATTCAACAATTTTTGACAGGATTTTAAGAAGCTTACTTGAGAAGCAAAAGTAACTGCTATAGAAGAGTGTAACATTGCTGGTATCTTAAGAGCCAAAGGTAAATTTCACAAACTGAGTAACATGAAGGAAGAGTTCTGGAGACACAAAACTAGGATTCAATGGAGAGATGAAAATGAAAGAAATATAAAATTCTTTCATAAGGTGGCTTCGGGGCGCCAAGCGTGGTAACTCCTTCTCGCAATTTGGTTGTAGATGGTATTCTCACTTCGATAAAGCTAAAATAAAAGGTGCTTTAGTGGATTTTTATACAGATTTATATACTGAACATGCTAATTCTAGACCTCAACTGGATGGGCTCGAGTTTCCTAGTGGTCGGTTGTCAATCCGTCAAATATAATTTCACTTTCCCAATCAACTAGATATAAATATAGTATTCGATAAGAAAGAGTTCGTATCCACAGAGAGGCGTTTGTTGTTATAAACTTTTAGTTTCTAAGTAACCCAAGGTACGTTTGTTGTATTTAAGCAAATATAAGTAATTAAAAGCAAAGTAAGTAATTCGAGAAATCAATAAGGAGAGAATATTGGTCAAGGGATGGTATCATTCACAAACATGTATTTTCATCAATGATTAGAATTGGTATTTAATCTCGTATTTATTAAAAGTCCTAGGATATCTTGATCGCAAGTATAACCCGTTAATTCCGTTTTCATCACAACCACATTAAAAGATGCATATGTGAATTCTTCAGGTAAAGCAACCTAAAGTGTAAAAGCACAATTAAGTTTAACTCTCTAAAAGCATTAAGATTTATGGAATAAGACTCATCAATGTAAACGAATGTGTAAAAGCACTAAACGTTTTAACAAAAGTTATGATTCACTTGTGACTAATAGGATATATCACTATAAGCACTAATCACAATTATGCTACTTAGAATCAGGGATAAACAACGTTTTCGTATTGAAAACCTTAACATAGCTCTAGAGATGAACACAAATCGGATTGATTCCGGACTCAACCTAACAAGTTTTCAAATCTTATAACACTATTAATTGTGAATCACAAACAATAATTACTGAGACAAAACTAATTCATTGAATCAAAAGCATGTTGAGAAATCAACTTTTATCCCATAACCAATAATATGTTTAGCTACTCATAGCTATGGAGTTCATCATCATCAATATTCAATAATAAAACAAGGAAGAAGAAGAACAAAACCAAACCCTAGAAGCGTAAACAAAAGTGGCTCTCCAAAACTCCATGAAAAAGATATATCATAAGTTGTAAAAGACCTTCCCTTTTATAGCTTTCTCCAACTTCTAAAATTAGGTCTAGTCTTCAAAGTCCATTAGGTGAGAATCCACCAAGCCCACAAGAATGAGAAACCCGTGTAGAAAATACGGACCAAAAACGGTCGCCGGAAGTCCAGGATTGTGGCGGAAATCGGCCGGAAAGTCGCCGGAAAACACTCGGTGGACCGCAAAGTCCGCCTTGGTCACCGGTTGAATCGGTCAAACCGAGTTGGATCGGGTCAACTCGTCAGTGGGTCAGTCAACTCGAGTCGGATCGGGTCAAAATCGTCAGTCCGAGTTAGACCCAGTCAGTGAGCTGAATGGTTGTCGAGGCCAAAGCCATTTTCGGTGCCATTTGCCAAAACAAGCCACCGATGCACCATCATTGTCATTACTTCATTGCCACCATCATGGCCCCTGGCTGCCAATTGCATCACCGATATATATATTCATCACCTGTAGCAATTCCCAAGCTATTCCACCACTTCAATCGATTCAATCAAAGCCTAATATTCATCTACATTGTTCTCGAGCCAACACAGCACGATAGTAATGCCAACACAAAGCTTGACTGCAACCTGTATTCTTATCTCACTGAAACACCAGCTTATAGTTCATCCATTCCCAACTCTTTCGGCTGCAATAACCTATCCATTCTTACAATCTCAGTATCAAGCAATCCGCATTGGCCCATTTCTGCCTATAATTCCAGTTCCTTGCACAGCATTAATACAACATCTCAGCCATCCTGCAATTCTATGGACCATCACCATTCCACCTGCTCTTCTAGTTCAGTCCTGCAACTCATATTTCAACAATGTGCCAGGCCAGGCCAGACCAACCTCTTCCATGCCACCTGCAATTAAATGCCAGCAACAATTCCAACTCATTCAGATCCCTTTCAGTTCCCATCTCTCTGCCATAGAAGCAACACCCACCAGGCTTCAATACCAGTCCTAATTCCAGCTGTAGCTCAGTACCACCTACATCTGTTAGACCATCAGTCATAGTTCCATAAGCTTCAAATCCTCGTCAATGCTGCCTGCAATTGCACAACCTTGAGCCATTCTGTCACAGTCTATGCCAATCCTAGCCATTGCCACAGCCTTCAGTTTCATCAGCTTCCATTAACTCAAGCACCACAAACAACATCACATCTTGCAGTTAACCAGCATCATTGCTTCTTATGCTCACCTGCAACTTCACTTAAGCTTAGCTGCGCGATGACCATATCTTCCCAAAGACAACTCAACTCAAGCACCACAACCGTATCAGCTCTTGCTGACTTCATGGCCAAACTCATCATCCATTCCTTGTCACAAGTGAAGCCACTCGCAATCCAGTCGCAACATCGATAGAATCACCTTCACTTCCCATATTTGCCACTGAAATGCTTCATTTGTGACCCAAGCAGCTCCTTTATCTCCCGGGATTCTCTTGGGATCCGTCCACCATCTGCAGACTCAAAACCAACACAAAATCACCATAGAACCCTAGTCCGAGCTCTATCTCTCGCATTTCAACCACCGAGTATCACTTTGACCCGCAGCTCACAGCAGACTTGCAATTCCCGTAGTTTCAAATAGTCTTGAATCCCATACTCTGCCATGAGTTTCCACAACAATTCATTGCCAGCCCTGCAATGCCATTTCTTCCCTCTGCTGTAGGATTTCAGCTCAGCTTGAGCTCAAACAATCAAAACAAACAGCTCCAGCAACTCCATAACCTGCTCAGTTCACAGGGCATAAGCATCATCTCCATGTAATTTGATTCAACACCCAAACAGATGAGAACCCATTTCTTCTCACCGATTCAAACACAAACCATTCTCGAGATTCAACCAAAACCCTAATTTAGTAACCTAACTACCACACAACCATCTCAGTTGCTGCTACTCCCATCTCCTCCACTCTTCATTGAATCTGACCTAAAACTGAAATCTCTTCTCAGCTTCTACAATACCACAGACCCATAATCAACACCAAAACCAATTAGAACCAAAGCATCAACTTCCTCCAATCTTCTCAATCAAGCCTCGTAATTTCATAACTCACTCTGCGATTTTGCTCAAAACCCATCCTGGAATTTCAATTTGCATCTCTGTTTCTGAGGTTCGATGTTAACATCAACTTTGCCAACTCTGAACCACAACCATCCCAACTCTACAACTTGACTTTCAAAACCCATCTCGATCTGAATATACATCAGCAGCACTCCACGACACAAAGCCTCCATTCGTCTGAGAATATCCATTTTCAATCTATATTATCAACTCCTCTCTAATCTGCTTCTCTCTTTCCCGATCTCTCACTTTCTCTGAGCTCAAGATGCCGCCTTCATTGTCTCTCGATTTCAAAGTTGAACATGATAATAATGAGAAATTAATTTCTCACTGAAATTTTGGTTTGTTGTAAGAGATGATGGTGGATATAGCCACCCAGGACTGGCAGATAAGGGGTTATGGGAGTAGGGTTATATCCAATGTCAGTCACCTTGATAAGAGCTACCCAGCTGGCAGCCCCTTAACATTTGCTGGCTATCATTTAACACTCCTCCTAATAGAGTTTCCCCTTAAATTTGGGTCACTCCATGTATCACTTGCCGTGAGATGACAATTTCGCCCTTTTGCTCAAATTGGGTAATTTCTCCTTCTTTTCCTCCGTGCGACTCAGCAGTATCTAATAACTCAAAAACACACATAAGATACATAATTCACAAGAAAAATAGCAAAGAAAGCGTAACTACTAGATAGTAAATACGGTGTATTCTACACCTATCAGATTCCCCCACACTTAGACTTTTCTAGTCCTCGAGCAAATCAAACAAACCAATAAAATACAACAACTCCGTGTCGTCGAGGCTACGGTCACTTTTAGCATAAATAACAAGCCTTTAAACCCCTAGGTGTCCCTAGTGGACGAGTTATAGTCTCGTGAGGGTTTACTAGAGATTTACCCACAAAACCTATTTTTCCAACTTACTAGTTCTCCGTAATGATAGTATCCAACGCGCTAAGAAGACATAGAGATTCTGCACACTAGTCATAAGAAGTTAGACACATAAATGAACATAATCTCATTCTTAAAAGTTGAGAGAGAAGTAACCATCCCTTCTCGACTAAAATTCGGGTTCGGAGTGATCAAAAGTCTCGACTACGCCTCACAAGAAAGGGTTTTATGATATTGCTCTCAATAATAAACAGCTCTTTATGGGTCGCACATGTGTCCAGGTTGGAATGAAGAGAGAATCCTGAGACACTTTGAATAGTAGGAAGGCATAACCCTCCGAATGTTTTGAAAACCCACATCTTTTATATATTTTTGAAAACCCATTTTTCTGACGATCTCTTCGAAAGGAAATCAAACCATTTAACGAAGGTGGGAATATGCTTACTTACGGTGAATGCATTCGGCGTGCAGCTAGCACCACTCTCACAGCATCCATAGAAACGTCTTCGGTCTTCTATCGGTGTCTTCATCTTCGTCTTCGGTCTTCAACTCTTGATGATAACTCTCGAACCTCGTAGAATCTTGACAATATGATTCTTTCCTCAAATTCCTTGTCGCTTGAAACTTCATTATAGATATTCCTTCTTTCCATAGGGTTTATTGAAAGAATACAAAAATAAACTATACAAACCCAATTTTTTTTTTTTTTTTTTTTTTTTTTTTTTTTTTTTTTTGAATAACAAATAAAAATAAAAAAAAATAAAAACATTTTTCTCTTGTCTCTTTTTTTTCTCTTTTTTTTTTTTTTAATTTTCGATATATATATATATATATATTTTTTTTTTTTTTTATTGAGACAAGAGAAACTAAAATACAAAAATAAAATAAAAATGTAAATACAATGCCATGGTGTAAGTACTTTACCGCTTGAATCTTCACAACTTATATGTCTTGATATCATAGACTTCTCGAATTCTCATCCTTAATAATTTTCACTCTTGTATATTAGTCTTCAACTTATAAAAATTTCGCTCCCTGTTTTGTTGCTTTACTCAAATATGGGAAATCTGCCCATTTTATACCATTGTTTGTAAACCTCGAACGTGTTCAACTTTCCTTCGAATTTGTGATGCTCCTCTTGTTGATGATGATGGTGTTTCTATGGACTGTTGGTGTAGAGAGAGATAAGGTGGATGGTGCTAACTGCGAACAAGATCACAAGTGGTATGTAAGTTAGCAATTCGATGTCACCAACATGGTTGATAAAAATAGCACTCAAGAGATCAAAATAGTGCTTCTATGGTGGGAAATTGGACAGCTCACCATTCTGCCCGGAATTTACGTACGGTGACACACACTCTAAAAGCACAAATTTAGACAGGTACAAAGAATTGAAGGTTGGTGCCTCACATTATGTAACATGGGTAGTCTCCACTATAGGGGATCACTGTTCTAATACCGAATTCAGCCTGCACCTTATTTTCCACTAGCATGGTTAAATCCAACTTTAACTCTCATACAATTAAGAAACCCGATCATGTTCTCTGTCATCTCTAAGTTCAGTCACTATTGTGAGATTCTCGATGTAATCTTAGCGACATGTATACTATGTGACTCTAAACTAACTACAAGTTGGAGGTTTCTTATTCACTAGTTCACAAAAAGTTGAAAAATTGCAAATACTTACAACATAAACCACTCCCCCACACTTAAACTTTACATTGTCCTCAATGTAAATTGAATCATCCAAAGTAAGTCAAGGTGGGAAATCCTAACAAGAAATCAGCAAAAACAAAGTAAAAACAAAACAAGAAAAACTAAAAACAAGAAAATAAATAAATACAAGACAAGAAATACTCATCCTTTGGGTTGCCTCCCAATTAGCGCTTGGTTTAAAGTCGTTAGCCCGACTAACTCCTTGCTTTCTATGACTCCTCCGGAGGAGCACATCCACAAAGTTAACTCCTTCCACCACTTCGGAAGTGAAATTCTCATAATATGGTTTCATCCGGTGCCCATTAACTTTAAGTTCTTTCCCTGTAGCTATACTACGAATTTCCACCGCACCATGAGAAAACACATTAGTAACAATAAAAGGTCCGATCCATCGTGACCTTAGTTTACCCGGGAAATAATTGCAAGCGAGAATTAAACAAAAGCACTTTCGCCCAATGCAAAATTGTTTCCTAGAAATCATGTTATCATGGAATGCTTTCGTCTTTTCTTTGTAAATCCGTGAGCTTTCAAATGCATCATTGCGAAGCTCCTCTAGCTCTTGGAGTTGTAACTTCCTTTGCTTTCCAGCCCCATACATCTCCATGTTGCATTTTTAATAGCCCAAAACGCCTTATGCTCAATTTCCACGGGTAAGTGACAAGGTTTACCATACACAAGCCTTATGCTCAATTTCCAATAGGTGTTTTGTATGCGGTTCTATACGCCCACAAAGCATCATTAAGTCGCATGCTCCAATCCTTCCTTGTCGGGTTCACCGTCTTTTCTAGAATTGATTTCACCTCACGGTTAGACACCTCGGCTTGTCCATTGGTTTGGGGATGATAAGGTGTTGCAATCTTGTGCGACACATTGTACTTCGTCAACAAGCTTTGTAAAATCCTGTTTTTGAAGTGAGAACCCCCATCGCTAATTATGGCTCTTGGAATTCCAAACCTTGCAAAAATATTAGCTTGCACAAAATCTGAAACCACTTTAGAATCATTAGTAGGGGTGGCTTTAGCTTCCACCCATTTCGAGACATAATCAACCGCAAGTAAGATATAAAAATTCCCATGGGAGTTGACAAAAGGCCCCATAAAATCAATACCCCATACATCAAAAACTTCAATAAATTGAATATAAGTTTGTGGCATTTGATTTCGGACACCTAGATTACCGGTTCTTTGACACCTATCACAAGTTGTACAAAATATATGTGCATCCTTAAACAAAGTTGGCCAATAAAAACCACTTTCAAGTACCTTGTGCAGTGGCGGTTCTCTTACTCCCAAAATGTCCTCCGTAAGCATAAGAGTGACAAAAAGACAAGATAGAGTTAAATTCGGAATCGGGCACGCACCTTCGTATTACTTGGTCACTACCATGTTTCCATAAGTATGGATCATCCTATATGTATTGGTTCCCTAACCTCTTAAGTTTGTCCCTCTCAAAGAAGAGACAAGTTCTTTGGGATTTGTTTAGAAACTAAGTAATTGACAATATCGGCATACCATGGTTCTCCAAGGGCAATTGAGAAAAGTTGCTCGTCCGGGAAACTTTCACGCAACGGGATAGTCTCCTTGTCCACAGCAAGTCGGCTCAAGTGATCCGCAACGGTGTTCTCAATTCCTTTCTTGTCTTTGATTTCAATATCAAACTCTTGCAAGAGTAATATCAATCGTATGAGCCTCGGTTTCGCCTCTTTCTTTGTAAGCAAGTATCTAAGTCTTTGCATGATCGAAAAAAGACAACAACTTTTGTACCAATTAGATAAAAACGAAACTTTTCTAAAGCAAAAACAATGGCTAATAACTCCTTTTCGGTGGTTGTGTAGTTTTGTTGAGCCTCATTTAACGTTCTAGAAGCATAATAGATAGCATGAGGAAGCTTCCCCACACGTTCCCAAGCACCGCACCAACCGCATAATCACTAGCATCACACATGAGTTCAAACGGCTTACTCCAATCCGGTGGTTTAATTATAGGGGCTGAAATCAAAAGTTCTTTCAAACGATTGAATGCCGCCATACATTTCTCATCAAAGTTAAAAACCACATCTTTTTGCAATAAGTTACAAAGTGGTGATGCTATCTTGGAAAAGTCCTTGATGAACCTACGATAAAAACCTGCATGACCAAGAAAAGAACGTATCTCCCTCACCGTAGTGGGAGGGGTTAGAGCACGAATAAGGTCTATCTTAGATTTATCGACTTCCAAGCCTTTAGAAGATATTATATGGCCTAAAACTATGCCATGAGTTACCATGAAATGGCACTTCTCCCAATTTAGCACAAGATTTGTTTCAACACATCGTTCAAGGATTAGTGACAAATTGTTCAAGCAAAGGTCAAAAGAATCACCAAAGACACTAAAGTCATCCATGAACACTTCGATTATGTTTTCAACATATTCCGAAAAAGATACTTACCATACACCTTTGAAAGGTAGCTGGAGCATTGCATAAGCCAAAAGGCATCCTTCTATAAGCAAAAGTACCGAAAGGACAAGTGAAAGTGGTTTTCTCTTGGTCCTCCGGCGCTATCACAATCTGATTATAACCTGAATAGCCATCAAGAAAGCAATAGTAAGAGTGTCCAGCTAAACGTTCAAGCATTTGATCAATAAAAGGTAAAGGAAAGTGATCTTTTCTAGTGGTGGCATTCAATTTTCTATAATCAATACAAACCCTCCAACCGGTTTTCACACGAGTTGGGACAAGTTCATTCTTATCATTCTCCACCACCGTCACACCAGATTTCTTTGGTACGACTTGTACCGGGCTTACCCACTTACTATCGGATATGGGGTAGATAACACCCACTTCCAAAAGCTTGAGTATCTCCTTTTTCACAACTTCCATCATGGGAGGATTCAAACGGCGTTGCGCGTCCCTTTTAGGCTTTGCATCATCCTCCAAACGAATTTTGTGCATACAAACGGCAGGGCTAATACCCTTGATATCGGCAATTGTCCATCCTATGGCCGTCTTGTACTTCCTTAGCACCCTTAGAAGTTTTTGCTCCTGTAAATAATTAAGCTTATTAGAAACAATCACAGGTAACTCTTCATTATCACCCAAGTACAAGTACTTAAGGTGGTCGGGAAGAGGTTTCAATTCTAAAATCGGAGATTTAATAATTGAAGGTACAAGCTTTTCATCACTGCATGGTAAATAAATAAAAGAGATATTATGAGTTTTTGGGCATTCTTGTAGTGAATTGAGATCACCAAGAGCTTCCTTGACTTCATTACCACACTCTACACCATTATCCATGGATGTAGTTAACACGGTTTCCAAAGCATCATCACCGTTTAATTCAAACATTTGTTGTGCCAATGTATCCATCACATCAATGGAGAAACAAGAGTGGACATCGCTAGGATATCTCATCGTCTCGAAAATGTTGAAACGTATTATTTCTCCATCAAACTCCATAGTTAGCGTTCCCTTATCCACATCAATTATGGTTTTCGCCGTTTTCATGAAAGGACGCCCAAGAAGCAATGGAAGAGATGAGTCCGGTGAACCTTCATCCATCTCTAACACACAAAAGTCCGCTGGAAATACAAGTTGATTAACCTGCACAAGAACATCCTCAACAATACCCATTGGGTAGACATTAGAGCGATCGGATAATTGCAATACAATTTCAGCCTTTTTAAGAGGACCAAGATCAAGTGAATTATACATTGACGCAGGCATAACATTAATGGAAGCACCTAAGTCCAACATAGCTTTGTTAAAAGTTGTGTTACCAATTGTGATGGGAATGTCAAAACTACCCGGATCCTTGCACTTAAGTGGGAGTTTGTGTTGTAAGATTGCCGAGGCATTCTCCCCCACACTAAGCACTTCATTACCTTTGAGCCTTTGTTTGTTGGTACACAAGTCCTTCAACACCTTTGCATACTTTGGAACTTGCTTGATAGCATCAATGAGTGGTATGTTCACATGGATCTTTTTTAAGAACGTCTAAAATCTCCTTTTCTAGTTCCGCCTTCTTAGAACTTGCAAATCTGCGAGGAAAAGGTAGAGGAGGAACATAAGTAGAAACCGGAGTTTTAGAGTTAGAGATAGGTACCTCAGAAGTTTGGGGAGAATCCTCGACTTTCTCCTCCAAAACAGGTTCCTTTGGTGTCTCCACCTTGCCCGAATCAGCAACTTCGGGTTGCACAAGTTGTGTACCGCTTCTCAACATAATAGCATTGACACCCTCTTTTGGGTTAATAGGTTGAGAAGGGAGTTTCCCACTATTTTGCGCCTTCAATTGGTTCAACTCAATAGCCATGGAGCCCATTTGTGTTTGCAACTCCTTAATAGCACTCTTAGTCTCTTGTTGACTCTCTTTAAACATGGTGGAAATGCCTTGCATCATTGTTTGAAGCTTTGAATCAATATCCGAACCTTGATTTTGCATTGATTGTTGTGCTTGAGGTTCTTTGAAATTGTTGTTGTTGTGGTTGAAATCCACTAGGACGGTTGAAAGTAGGTTGTTGAACGGCACCTTGCTTGTTGGCATAGCTAAAATTGGGGTGATCTCTCCATCCCGGATTGTAAGTGTTGGAGTAGGGATTATACCGTCTTGGTTGATTTGGAAAGATCGCATTAGCTTGCTCGTCTTCATAAGATTGAGGAGAAGTTGGTATAACCGCGGATGCCACTTGTTGCAACATTCTTTGTCATGTTACCCATTTGTTGACGAAGTTCCTCCACCTCGCTCACTTCACTCACCCTTCTTAGAATCACATCCGAACCACGACTTAAGAATTGTTGTGAGTTCGCTGCCATGTTTTCAATCAACTCCCTAGCTTGTGCCACCGTCTTGCTAACTAGTGCACCACCACCCGCAGCGTCAATAAGATTCCTATCACTTGATTGGAGTCCTTCATAGAAGTATTGGATGATCATAGCGTCACTAAATTGGTGGTGAGGGCAGCTTGCAACCAATCTCTTGTACCGTTCCCAACATTCATATAAGGATTCTCCCACGTTTTGCTTCATCCCACAAATTTCTTTGCGAATTTGAGTAGCCTTTGATGCAGGAAAATACCTCTCCAAAAAGAGTTTCTTCAACCCATTCCATGTTGTGACACTTCCGGGAGGTAAATAGTACAACCAATCCTTAGCACTATCCATTAAAGAGAAACGAAAAACCTTCAACATTGCACCATCCGCCTCAACGTTTGCTGGAAGCATAGCCGTGACAATGGTGTGGAAGTCCAAAAGATGTTTGTTAGGATCTTCATTCACCATGCCATGGAATTTTGGTAATTCTCTAAGCAACCCGGCTTTATCTCAAAAGTAGAGTTCGTTTGAATACACCCTGTTGTGTATCAAGCCTATGAGAAGCTAAGTCCTTGAGTGAACGATTTGCATCACCCATTGCTTCTTCTTCTTGTTGTTGGAAAATCTCTTCTCCTACTTCTAACTCGTGCTCGTCCGTTGTGTTTCGCCTTGGTTGGAGTATTGTGCCTTTTCGAGTAGCTATCCCGCACCTTGGATAATTCCAATCTTTAGTAGCCAGGGATTGATACCTGAAAACAATCCTAGCAAACAAGTGAGAAACAAGACGACAAACAAAAAGTAAAGATAAAAGCAGAAATTGTAAAAAGAAACTAAAAACTCAATAACAAGCCGTGTGCCTCCCCGGCAAAGGCGCCAAAATTTGGTCGGTTGTCAATCCGTCAAATATAATTTCACTTTCCCAATCAACTAGATATAAATATAGTATTCGATAAGAAAGAGTTCGTATCCACTGGGAGAGGCGTTTGTTGTTATAAACTTTTAGTTTCTAAGTAACCCAAGGTATGTTTGTTGTATTTAAGCAAATAAAAGTAATTAAAAGCAAAGTAAGTAATTCGAGAAATCAATAAGGAGAGAATATTGGTCAAGGGATGGTATCATTCACAAACATGTATTTTCATCAATGATTAGAATTGGTATTTAATCTCGTATTTATTAAAAGTCCTAGGATATCTTGATCGCAAGTATAACCCGTTAATTCCCTGTTTTCATCACAACCACATTAAAAGATGCATATGTGAATTCTTCGTCGAAAGCAACCTAAAGTGTAAAAGCACAATTAAGTTTAACTCCCATAAAAGCATTAAGATTTATGGAATAAGACTCATCAATGTAAACGAATGTGTAAAAGCACTAAACGTTTTAACAAAAGTTATGATTCACTTGTGACTAATAGGATATATCACTATAAGCACTAATCACAATTATGCTACTTAGAATCAGGGATAAACAACGTTTTCGTATTGAAAACCTTAACATAGCTCTAGAGATGAACACAAATCGGATTGATTCCGGACTCAACCTAACAAGTTTTCAAATCTTATAACACTATTAATTGTGAATCACAAACAATAATTACTGAGACAAAACTAATTCATTGAATCAAAAGCATGTTGAGAAATCAACTTTTATCCCATAACCAATAATATGTTTAGCTACTCATAGCTATGGAGTTCATCATCATCAATATTCAATAATAAAACAAGGAAGAAGAAGAACAAAACCAAACCCTAGAAGCGTAAACAAAAGTGGCTCTCCAAAACTCCAAGAAAAAGATATATCATAAGTTGTAAAAGACCTTCCCTTTTATAGCTTTCTCCAACTTCTAAAATTAGGTCTAGTCTTCAAAGTCCATTAGGTGAGAATCCACCAAGCCCACAAGAATGAGAAACCGTGTAGAAAATACGCCCCAAAATGGTCGCCGGAAGTCTGCTTTTGTGGCCGGAAATCGGCCGGAAAGTTGCCGGAAAACAGCTCCGGTGACCGGCAAAGTCCGCCCGGTCACCGGTTGAATCGGTCAAACTGAGTTGGATCGGGTCAACTCGTCAGCGGGTCAGGTCAACTCTGAGTCGGATCGGGTCAAAATCAGTCAGGTCTGAGTTAGACCCAGTCAGTGAGCTGAATGGTTGTCAGGCCAAAGCCATTTTGCAGGCCATTTGCCAGAACAAGCCACTGATGCACCATCATTGTCATTACTTCATTGCCAGCCATCATGGCCCTGGCTGCCAATTGCATCACTGTTATATATATTCATCACCTGTAGCAATTCCCAAGCTATTCCACCACTTCAATCGATTCAATCAAAGCCTAATATTCATCTACATTGTTCTCGAGCCAACACAGCACGATAGTAATGCCAACACAAAGCTTGACTGCAACCTGTATTCTTATCTCACTGAAACACCAGCTTATAGTTCATCCATTCCCAACTCTTTCGGCTGCAATAACCTATCCATTCTTACAATATCAGTATCAAGCAATCCGCATTGGCCCATTTCTGCCTATAATTCCAGTTCCTTGCACAGCATTAATACAACATCTCAGCCATCCTGCAATTCTATGGACCATCACCATTCCACCTGCTCTTCTAGTTCAGTCCTGCAACTCATATTTCAACAATGTGCCAGGCCAGGCCAGACCAACCTCTTCCATGCCACCTGCAATTAAATGCCAGCAACAATTCCAACTCATTCAGATCCCTTTCCGTTCCCAACTTTCTGCCATAGAAGCAACACCCACCTGGCTTCAATACCAGTCCTAACTCCAGCTGTAGCTCAGTACCACCTACATCTGTTAGACCATCGATCCGCGATTCCATAAGCTTCAAATCCTCGTCAATGCTGTCTCGCAATTGCACAACCTTGAGCCATTCATCACGAGGCACAGCCAATCCTAGCCATTGCCTGACCTTCGATTTCATCAGCTTCCATTAACTCAAGCACCACAAACAACATCACATCTTGCAGTTAACCAGCATCATTGCTTCTTATGCTCACCTGCAACTTCACTTAAGCTTAGCCTGCGACAGCCATATCTTCCCAGTACAACTCAACTCAGTACCACAACTGTATCAGCTCTTGCAGCTTCATGGCCAAACTCATCATCCATTCCCTTGTCACAGCAGCAGCCCTGCAATCCAGCTGCAACATCAGATAGCATCACCTTCACTTCCCATATTTGCCAGCCTGAGCTGCTTCATTTGTGACCCAGCAGCTCCTTTATCTCCCTGGATTCTCTTGGGATCTGTCCACCATCTGCAGCTCAAAACCAACACAAAGTCACCATAGAACCCTAGTCTGAGCTCTATCTCTGCATTTCAACCACCTGAGTATCAACAGCCCAGAGCTCACAGCAGCTTGCAATTCCTGTAGTTTCAAATAGTCTTGAATCCCATACTCTGCCATGAGTTTCCACAACAATTCATTGCCAGCCCTGCAATGCCATTTCTTCCCTCTGCTGTAGGATTTCAGCTCAGCTTGAGCTCAAACAATCAACACAAACAGCTCCAGCAACTCCATAACCTGCTCAGTTCACAGGGCATAAGCATCATCTCCATGTAATTTGATTCAACACCCAAACAGATGAGAACCCATTTCTTCTCACTGATTCAAACACAAACCATTCTCAGATTCAACCAAAACCCTAATTTCAGAACCTAACTACCACACAACCATCTCAGTTGCTGCTACTCCCATCTTCTCCACTCTTCATTGAATCTGACCTAAAACTGAAATCTCTTCTTAGCTTCTAAAATACCACAGACCCATAATCAACACCAAAACCAATTAGAACAAGCATCAACTTCCTCCAATCTTCTCAATCAAGCCTGTAATTTCATAACTCACTCTGCGATTTTGCTCAAAACCCATCTGGAATTTCAATTTGCATCTCTGTTTCTGAGGTTCGATGTCAACATCATCCTCGCCAACTCTGAGCCACAACCATCCCAACTCTCGATTTACAACTCGACTTTCAAACCCATCTCGATCCGAATATACATCACAGCACTTCACAAAGACAAAGCCTCCATTCGTCCGAGAATATCCATTTTCAATCTATATTATCAACTCCTCTCTAATCTGCTTCTCTCTTTCCCGATCTCTCACTTTCTCTGAGCTCAAGATGCCGCCTTCATTGTCTCTCGATTTCAGGTTGAACATGATAATAATGAGAAATTAATTTCTCACTGAAATTTTGGTTTGTTGTAAGAGATGATGGTGGATATAGCCACCCAAGACTGGCAGATAAGGGGTTATGGGAGTAGGGTTATATCCAATGTCAGTCACCTTGATAAGAGCTACCCAGCTGGCAGCCCCTTAACATTTGCTGGCTGTCATTTAACACTCCTCCTAATAGAGTTGCCCCTTAAATTTGGGTCACTCCATGTATCACTTGCTGTGAGATGACAATTTAAGCCCTTTTGCTCAAATTGGGTAATTTCTCCTTCTTTTCCTCCGTGCGACTCCGTAGAGTACCTAATAACTCAAAAACACACATAAGATACATAATTCACAAGAAAAATAGCAAAGAAAGCGTAACTACTAGATAGTAAATACGGTGTATTCTACACCTATCACCTAGCATAACTCAGGATCAAGCTTTGGGGTTGGAAGGTCCTTGTGGGGAAGAAGAAGTCTTGAAAGCCATACATGAGTTGGGAAATGACAGATCTCCGGGCCCCGAGGGCTTTCCCATCATGATCTTTAGCGAGATGTTGGCACTTTATGAAGGATGATATTATGGGAGTGGTAAATGACCTTATGCTAAACTCACATCGATGGAGGTTAAAATCGACCTTTATCTTTTGCACCCCAAAAGAATGAAGTGGTGAACATATGTGACTTTCGGCCAATTAGTTTAATGGGTAGTGTCAAAAAAATATTAACCAAAATTCTAGCTACAAGGTTAAAGTCTGTTATGGATGGTCTTGTTAGTCGGCACCCGCAGCGCTTTTCTAAGTGGAAGACAAATTCTCGGCAGTTCTCTTATTGCCAATGAATGTATTGATTCTTACCAAAAGAGTAAGAAAACGGGTATTTTGTGCAAATTGGATTTCGAAAGCGTTTGATAATGTTTCTGGGATTTCTTAGATTATACTCTTATGAGGATGGGCTTCGGCACTAAGTGGAGAAGCTGGATTCAGGCTTGTATAAGATTTGTGAATTTTTCAGTTCTCATTAATGGCTCGTCTAATGGCGATTCCAAAGCGTAAAGGTTTACGTCGGGGAGATCCATTGTCCCCATTTCTTTTCATTTTGGTTGCGAAGCTTGGAATTTGATGCTAACAAAGTCTTGCGAAGTGGGATGGTTTCAAGGGTTTGAAGTAACTCACCGGAACTTCGTGAGTCATTTGCGGTTTCCGATGACACGTTGGTCTTCATCAAACCAGAAGCTTGGTCAAATTGTTCATCTTGAAATATTTTTTTATGGTTTGAGATTGTTTTAAGTCTTAAGGTAAACTTCCACAAAACGACTATGATTCATGTTGGGCACGTCACGATATTGCTAACTTTGCGCATTTTCTTTTTGTAAAGTGGAGAATTTACCCTAACTTATTTGGGGCTTCCTATAGGATATAAATATAACTCAACTTCGAAATGGGATGTTATGATTGAAAGGGTTCAGTACAGGTTGGCTCCTTGGTTTGCTATTTTTCTCTCGAGAGGAGGTAAGTTGATTCTTATAAACACCGTGCTTTATGCTCTCCCAGTTTTCTTGATGTCTTTATTCATCTCTCCAGCTTCAGTCGTAAAGAAACTAGAGAGAATTTTCAAGAATTTCCTTTGGAACGATAAGAAAAACCTCCGTAGGGCCCATTACTTCAATATTGCTTTGATCATGAAGTGTTTGTGGAGGTTCGGTTGCGAAAGGGATGCCCTTTGGAGAATCATTGTAGCGGAGAAATATGGCAAAGATATCCTTGGTTGGTTCACAAAGGTTCCAAAAGTCACTTACGGGTGTAGTGTTTGGAAAGGGATCTCAAATTTTTAGAATTATTTATATCTAATTATAAATTACAGGTTGGCAATGGGGCTTTAACTAGTTTTTGGAGTGACACTTGGTTGGCTCCTATGCCTTTGAAAGTTCAATTTCCCTCGGTCTTTCTTGTCACAACAATAAAGAAAAAAGCTGTTGCCGAAGTTACGTCGAGGCATTGATGGTTCTTTTGAATGGAATTTAAATATTACAAGACGGGTTCGTGATCATGTGGTGGTGGAGCTGGCTTCCCTTCTTCTCCTTCTTGATAACTTCGAACTTTGATAATGAGGGTGTGATTATAGAATTTGGTTGGGAGAATACTCAAATGGGAATTTTTCGGTAAAGTCTTGCTGTTACTGGTTAGTTTCTTCTGTCCAATCCCCATCAGATTTATTTCTCCCAATAAAGTCTAGTCCAAGTTTTGGCCAACTAAAGTTAGTTTTTTCATTTGGGTTGCTGGGTTTGAGAAAATATATACTCAAGACGTTATGTGTAAAAGAGGTTGGCATAAAGATTGGGCTAACCACTGTTACTTATGTGTGCTATATGGGAATCTGTTAACCATCTTCTCATTCATTGTAAGGTGGCGTGGCGTATTTGGTGTAATTTTCTACAGGATTGGAACCTGGAGTGGGTCACTCCTCCCGATGTTATAGTATTGTTTTCAAGTTGGCCTTGTAGGTCAAACACCCGTAGAAAATCCTTAGTGCTCAAGGTTCTTCCGTTGGCAATTCTTTGGTGTCTGTGGGAGGAGAGAAATTTGCGAGCCTTCCAGAACCTTTCTAAAACTCATCTTGAAATTATTGATTGATGAAGGTGACGGTTGCTTATTGGCTTCCTTTGGAAAGGGGTCTTTCAAGGTATTTCTCTGGAGCAATTTGTAGTCAGTTGGAAGGAGGTGATTTTCGAACCACCTTAAGTTGTGCGATGTGGGCTCACACGATTTCTTCATCCTTGTTTCAGGTGTGCTCCCTTTGTTTTGGAGTTTTTCTTTGTGTTGTTAGCTTTTTGGAGTTTTTCTTTGTGTTGGTAGCTTTTCTGGCTTCCTTTTTTTCTTTTTGGTCCTGAGCATCAGGGATCATATTTCATGTACTCTGATTTTTCATCTATAAAATGTTTTATTTACCGATCAAAAATAAAAATAAAAAATAAATAGGCTACGTACGGAGTAGTGAATCTTGTCATTGTTCAGCAGTTTGTTTCTTAATTCCACTGATATTACAAGTTTTACAACATAATAAATCATCACTTCCAAGTCATTCATGCGGGAGATCCGGGAATACACTACTGTTTTGTTTCTGAATTCTTAGTTTTACCACATGTGTCTTGTTGCTCACTTAGCCCTCCATTGTGCTTGTCGTGTTGCCTCTCTACCTGGCCACAAGAAAAACAACCCATGACTTCCTAAATCCAAAAGTATTCCCCATAATCACTCCCCCATATTTGAGTATGGATGTGATTAAGAACTTTAAATTACACAATTTAGTCAATGACACTATAGTTAGTACGCTTTCTGATTTCCAAGTAGTCCTTGGTGCTGTTTTGATGCATCGAAAGTTCTAGAATCCCTAGGTGGTTCGTTTTTCATTAATACCCATCTGCTAATTACGTACTATAAAGAAGAATTTGGATATAATGAGGATGATTTGATTGATGGTGGTGTGACTCAATCGATGGTGACCTGCCTGACAATTTTGGAAGATGTTAGAAGAAAGGAAAATGGTAAAAGGGAAGACATCAACAGACCACATAATCCCACATCGGGAATTTTAAGTCTAAAGATATCGCATACATTGAATCGTTGCTACTTGTTAGTTTAATCAATTGGCTCGGTGTGAGTGGTTGAAAGGCTAAATCTGGTCACTCGCAATCCTTGTGATAAAGATGGTAAGCCAGTAAAGGCACTGGCACAATCGTCTTCTAGTTTGAGCTGGTGATGAATTTTGTCCATGTAACCTAAACATGGATAAGATGTATCAAATGTTTCAACAAGGTTACATTTATCTTAGAGTCCGAATCCTTCAATTTACATGCAAGCATCATTTGGATCTCGAATCCTTAGCAGCCACGTATGATGAAGATCCAAGAGCTCTATACAGTTTTCTTAAAAAATCGGCATGGCTGCATGCTCTATACAGTTTTCTTACCTAAAGTTTTTTGCTTTAGTTTTGGTAGGGGTGTGCCAGGCGTTTGCAGTAGTGCAACACAAAGGCGACACGCGAGAAACACAGTAGCAAGCTACACAGTAGCAAGCTACTGTTGTGGAAACTCCCCCATGAAAAAATTAATTTAATACCGTGCCGTCCGTTGGACAAGCATATCAGATATTAAACTGATAAGAACAGATACTACACTTGATCTTAGCCAATAGGCCGAGAAAGGTATGCTTATTCTGAATTTTAACATTCGCTTTTATACCATCTCGTTTCCATTCCTTTGCTTTAACTAAGCTATGTGGGCCTAAATCTTATACACAAGTTGAGTTTACTAGGGAACTGAGATGAGTTCATGGGCGTGGTATCAGACTTTTAAGTTGCGGTGTATAACTTAGAATTTTCCGTTTGATTCCTCTCAAGAGAAAAAAAACGCGTAGTTACATAAGCTGCGCTATAGGTAGGGTGTATTCTGTGGCTCATAAACATGCAAGTTGCAATTACGTAGTGTGTACTGGTATTTGGATTTACAAATTTCAAAAACTAGTAACCAACTAGCCCCACACACTATCATTTATCTATCCATGTTTGGGATGCCATAATCTGAACCGAGTCCACCAAGTGCCAACTTTGCGGTTTATGGTTGATCATGAATGATCACGGCCTAGGGTACTGACCTCCAAAAAGATTCTTCATCTACTTGCCCAAAAAGATGCTGCAATACAACTTTCTGCTGTTTTGTTGTTAAGGATCTTTATTGGACTGTACATACACTTGGTCCCTTTGAAAAACACTTTTTATGCAAGAGAGAAATCTCTGTATTTCCAGTGCACCAGTAGATCACGTATACAGTGAGTGTGAGTCATTGACAATTTACATATAATCTTATTATGTAGGGAAACTACAATTTTAATTATGTCGGGAGTACAGTTTTGCTTTACTACAGTATTTAAAAACATTGTTAAATTTTTTGTTTCGAAGAAACTTGCTTACCCTTAGCTGGTGGCTTAGCTGCGTCGCAGCTGTGTAAATTTTGCCTTCTTCTTAATATATCTTTTTATTTACCGAGCAAAAAAATTAAAAAAAAAAAATTGCTTACCATTCTGCATTCTCCTTGAAAAAAAAGAAAATTTTCCTTCTTCTTAATGAATCTTGTCATTGTTCAACAGTTTGTTTCTTAATTCAGCTGATATTACAAGTTTTACCATGTATTGGATCATCACTTCCAAGTCTTGTCGTTGTGCTCACTTAGCCCTATATTGTTCTCGTCATGTTGAATGTACGTACCTTACCTCTTTACTGAATCTATTGCAGTATTCATCTCAAGAGATAAAAAGTGTAGTTGCATAACTTGCATTGTCGGTAAGGTGTGAGGTAAGAATGTATTGTGTGACCCATAAACATGCAAGAACAATTTTTGACTAGGTATCTATAGACATAATATGAAACAGAGATAAACCGTTGAACCATTGCCAATGCAATCCACGTACCCATCTCCTTAGCCAAGCAGAATCAACTGCTTGTACCTCCCCCAATATTCTGATGCATCTTCATGGTTTCTTCGTTTACATAAAAACAGCTTCGATCACAGGTTCCGGGCTATGGCAGTGACCGCTTTTCATGAAAAATGACAGGTTTTATAGTTCTGGCAAAAGGCCTTGTTTTCATAGCACATGACTGTGACTCTTAAAATAACCTTTCTCCACTTGTATTCTTTTTGTCTCTTTTCCTTTTCATGTTGAATAGAATTAACCTTTCTCCTTGAAAAAAAGGGCAGGTACGAAGAGGTGAATCTTGTCATATATTGTTCAACAGTTTGTTTCTTATTGGATCATCACTTCCAAGTCATTCATGCGGATGATCTGATTGATGATGGTGTAACTTAGACCTGCCTGACAATTTGGAAGAAAAGAGGAAAATGGAGATGCGTAACTACATAAAGCCTGGCACCCTGTCTTAAGGTCTAGTCGGGCTGGACCCAAATTTAGGCTCGTTTATAATTAGTCACCCTGTACTTCTCTTGACACTGGAAATAATCCCACATCGGGGAGTCCATCTATGTGCACCCGCATTTAACCGGGGTGCACATTCCTCCCCTCTTAATTAGCTAGAATTTCTCCCACGTTAACTATTATTCTCTATTATTCTTAATTTTGTTATAAACGGAAGTTTATTAGGTAGATGCCCACTTTAGTGGGACCCCATTACTTGGGCACCAAGTATGTAACTCTATAAATAGAGTCCTAAACCTTTGTAATCTACACACATGAATAAGAATTCCTCTCTATTTCTTCTCCCTATTTTCTGTCTTCTTTTCTATATCACAACACGTCATCGACAACGTAGCTCCAATCTTTGAGCCATAAAGGATTTTGTTTGCTAAACCCTATTTCCTTTCAAATTTCTTTTGATTGTCATTACTTTATTAAAAGAATCCTAAATCGTTTATTATTAAGAGGAACATATAGTTAGCTGATATGTTTGGGATAAATCTTTATTTTTTTTTCTTACTTAATCAAACGAACATGAAGTTCATGATACTAATATCTCTTTTGTCTCTTTTGGTGAATTTAGGTGATTGATCAATATATTGGTCCGCTGTTAGTGTGTTACTATTCCTGACCAAAGAATACATAAGCTGCTTGGAGTTTGCACCAGCATCCCGTACACAAAGGCTTTTCCTCTTGTTACGCCACCAAGCTTTAAGGTTCTCTGTTTGGTATCTGTATCCATAAAATATCCTATTTTATTTTTTCCTTTTTTTATTGATTTTTATTTACTTATATATAGATACGTCCATGTACATATAATGGGTATTTTGAGTTGGTTATGTCCTTTCCTCTCTAATCTTTTTTATTGCGAAAGAAAAAAAAAAAATCCATCGTAAGATGGTTTATAGTTTCTATTTCCCCAATGAAACTATAATCACCGAAAATTGGTATCGTTGTAGATTTCATTATCTTTACGGTAACTAATGACATGCATGGTTCATGGAACCTCCGGCCAATTTAATTGGTATCTTTGTCCATTAGACAAAGATCATGTGATTAATGGTTTCTATTTATTTATTTTATTTTTTTTGTGCAAGAAACCATCTGTCAGCTAACTATGCGATATCAAAAGCGACAATATTTTTTTTCTTTAATTTGTCGACACAATTTTATTAATTGTACAAATCAATTGATGTTGGTTTTTCCCCACCAATTCTCCTTAATGAGATAAAAAAAAAAAAAAAATTGGCATTTAACTTTTAGCCAATATTGGTTAGTGATTTCTATTCCTTCAAAGAAATCGTGATCAACAAAAAGTAGGGTTTGCTCTACAAAGATTAAAAGGCTTACAATTGGTTGTTTTATGTGTTGCTTAAGCACTAACCCTTCGTACACCAGCTGCATATAGTTCTCTTTTATGTCAAGGGCCACATAATGATCCTAGCTTATGGGTATCAAAATCAACATTAAAGATGATTTTCTAAGTCATTATCAGAACATTATCAAAATTATCGTTCCACTACTAAATGTGTATAATGAACGGCGAAGTGACATGGTCATATTATACAGTAAGATACTAAAGATTTCTTTTTCTTTTTCATATACCGTAATTGATTTATTTATTTTATTTTTATTATATGTATGCCATGGGTAACCAACTTTAAGCAAAAATTCTGGTTGTCCTTTCTTTTCTTATATCTCTTTTCATAGAGAAAAAAAATAAAATCCATTGATATATGGTATACAGTTTCTATTCTTACATGAAACTGTAATCACCAAAAATTGGTGTCATCGCGATCTAGCTACCTTTACGGTAGTTAATCATATGCATGGTTGAAAAACCTACGGCCAATTAATTTTGGTATTTTCGTCTATTTGATGAAGATCATGTGATATTTATGATCGGTTTCTATTATTTTATTTTATTTTTCAAAGAAACCATCTATCAACCACGAAGTGGATTTTCCCTATGTGATGACTAAGTCGGCATTTCTTTTTCTTTTAGTCGATGCAATTTTGATGTATCGTATATACCAACCAGTATTGGTTTTCTCCATCAATTCTGAGGAAGGAGATGTTAAAATTGGCATTCTAAGAAATTTTAGCCACTATTTTTTTTCTCTCGTAGTTTGACGATAATCGTTTAAACAAACCATTACCAATTATGGTTTTATTTTTCTACTAATAAACCATTGATTTCCATTTCTTACGGGAAAACCATGGATTCCTTAATAACGAAAATGATCTCTTTATTTTCTTAAAAAGAATCATATAAGCCAATTGATTTGGTTTTTCCCTATCGGTCCTAAGAGGATATATAAAGTATCGTTATTATGATATTCCCAATTGAAAACACCTAGAGGAATTGTTGTATTCTTTAGGGATATTGAGCATTTTTTTCTTCTCATGGTAAATCTCCAAAATTTTAAAATAATTCCACTTGTAGTTGGAATTGGACACTGAAGATCAAAGGGTGCGCACCCGGCTTGTTAGCCTAAATCATTAATTAGTCCTTGTAGTGACTATATTGATCTAAGTATTATTATTTTATTTTTTGAATGAAATAAAGTGTCTATAATTTCATTCTTAGGTGAATGAATATATTGTCGGCCCTATAGGTCATTGGAGATTTATGTTTTCTTGCTCTAACCAACGAATCCATGGTTGATTTTAAATTTGTATGTCAAAAAGACTACAATTTTATTTTTATCTTTAGGACAATTTCTTATGACTTTTGAAGTCATTATCTACCGTCCAACTGGTATCATTAAAATCCAGAAATTATTATGAGTATATGTCCTTGATTTAATCGGATAATACTCTACGAATATATATTTATTTTTCGTATATGAGATTATATTTCCGCCATAATCAGGGGGAGACTATACATTACCAGACGTTTCTCTCCCATTTTGATCAAATCGAAAAAGGCTGCCTACTAGGCGTGAAAAAATCTCATTTAGCTTTCCAATAAGCTTATGCCATTTGAAAAGGCAAATCCAATCACATCTAGCAAGTATATAGTATTTTTATATATGCTAAAAATATTCTCCAACGGAGTCTATGATAATACTATTCACATTCTCCAAATTCATATCCCTTCATTTGAATAATATGAGATTATAACGCCCGTGGGCGCTGGTACCAGCAACTCTTTGAATGTTTTTCAAGATATGCATACACTTGAGAATTGTGTAAGATCGTCATTAATATGTTGTCGAAATCCATATAAAGTAGCTACCGAAAATCGACATATGTGATTGGTTGGCATATAATCCAAATTAGGTTGGATTAATTTCTCGATTGACGCAAATTTGGATCCAAGACTTAACACCTTAAAAATGCCAAACCGGTTAATTACAGGATGGTGTTGTCATAATGAGTTATACGAGAAATATTTTCGTTCTAAAAACGATTTAAGGGTTTTATTATTATTATTTTTTTTTATTTTTATTTTTTTACTCAAACCCTAGGATTGATTCAATAATACTCTTTTCTCCCTGAACATGCATTTGGCGTGGTAGTCTTTGAATGACTCGTATTGCATTCGGAGAATATGTTCTAATTTGCAATCCTTGTAGGATTCAAATTATATCCAGGCAGCCACCTGACCAGATTATATCAGGTTTACAATCCTTTAAGTGTTTTTTATAAATTTTTGCAAAGTACCAAAATCCGGATTAGTTGATGCTATCAACTTTATAGGTCTCTTGATGGGTCCTTAAAAAACACAAAAATCCACGTTTTAGCAGCATAAATTCTATTTTCTTTCCTTTCTTAAATCTGCAGTTAGAATTATGCTAGCATAAACTCGTCTTTAAGATATACTAGAGTTATTATTTTGATGCTTATTTTTTTGAAAAACTCATGTAGTTGAGTTAGCATCCATATTTACGTCAAAAGTTGTACTCTTTTTCCTTCGTTTCAGGTTTTGTCCCATGTGGTTTTCCTGACAAGGTTTTAACGAGGCAACATCCCATTGGCATTTGATTTTCATTTAAAATGTTGATATAGTGCTCTTTTTCCTTCGTCCAAATTTTTTCCCATTGGGTTTTATTGGCAAGGTTTTAGTGAGACAATTTTATTCAACATGGTGGTCATCCAAGGGGGAGTTGTATAATTTTGGTTATTTGGTGGATTCCCACCATTAACTAGGTCATTCTGTTTCGTTAGACCACATCAACATAAGAACCCTTAGGAATTTGGATATCATTCTGATCCATGTATGGTATGATCACAAACTTTACTCACCTATGGTACTATAACTGCATATTGGCACTTTGGTGAAGAAACCACATCAACTGCTTTTGCAAATCATCTCCGAGAAGCTAGGAATCCAAGAAGCAAGTCCTCAATGTACTTAAAGAAGCGTGAAGACTCGAGAAAACTACCATTAGAAGACTAACACAAAAGAAGACTTCATCAACTTGGAAATTTCTCATGAAAACATTGTTATCTCCAGCATTCAAGAAATTCGTTGACCGAAATTAGCTCGACTCGAAGATTTGCAAGCCAAGATTTAACTAAAGTACTTATCAGGGGGAGTATCAAATTAGAAGGTATTTTACTGGACTATCAGGTTGTACTCTTTTTCCTTCATCAAGGTTTTTCCCATTGGGTTTTCCTTGTCAAGGTTTTAACGAGGCAACATAAGCATGTCCAACTCTATTCTAAGTTTTCTCATAATTGTACTCATTTTCCCTTCGATCAGGTTTTGTCCCTTTTGGATTTTCCTGACAAAGGTTTTAAAGAGGCAATTGCTTAGATACAGTGGTCATCTAGGGGGAGTGTTATAAACGGAAGTTTATTAGGTAGATGCCCACTTTAGTGGGACCCCATTACTTGGGCACCAAGTATGTAACTCTATAAATAGAGTCCTAAACCTTTGTAATCTACACACATGAATAAGAATTCCTCTCTATTTCTTCTCCCTATTTTCTGTCTTCTTTTCTATATCACAACAAATTTTATTTTATTTAACAAACTAGGAAATATCGGGAATAATCAATCCCATAACTGCCGCACATCTCTCCAAAAGGCAACTCCATTTTTTTTTTTTCCTGTTCTTCTCTCTTATGAGCAACAAAGAAGATGGAAGGTATGCTTAGTTATTGAACTTTACAAAGATGGTAGAAGGTCTTATTTGGGCACAGAGAACAAATAAGAATAGGTCTGATCCGAGCTGGTAAACAATGTGTACGGATTTTGGCTTTCTGTTACTCATTTTTTCATTATACATGCTTGCATCACCAGAGCTGGTAAACAATGTGGAAGTGATAATGTTCAAAATTTTCTTTTTTATCAATTCGTATTTGTAAAGACTGTGCAGTGAGGTCGATCTTTTATAACAAAGTTCTTATTAAGCAAGTCAGACATTTTTTTATAAGTTTCCCACAGACGTAAGGAACAAAACATAAAACAGCAGTTTGCATTCTGAATTCCAATTGAGAGCGTAGTCAGTAACAAATGCAGCGTTGACAAAGAGAGTTTAGTCTCTGATGATAGAAGCAACTCAGATATGGCGTTTAATTGCGAAAAATGAAGTTGCTTCTGATCAGCCCATGGCTAATGAGCATAGCACAAACCTGTCCACTGGCAAAATAGATGAACAGTACGGTATGGAACTTAACGGGGATTCTAGACAAGCCCCAGAAAGTTTTCAGAGTGTAAGGTTATGAAATCGTGACCCCTTCCTAATATTCGAGATCCAAAGCTTGTAGATGGCAGATTTATCGTGGTAAAGAAGTACAGGCATGTACTTCTCCAGTAAGCTTAACATCATCTTCAAAGCTCATGTCATTATTATGTTCAAAGACACGAGGATTGGTGAGCTAGATGATTTCCAAAGCCGGTTGCTATGATCATATTCAAAATGCACTCTAACATACCGAACGTGCCAAGATATTCTTCCCATTTTTTACCAATGACAAGTGAAAGTGGATCAAACTTGTTACGCTATGTATTGTACATCTCCCTAGTTAAATAGCTGTGAATCTCTTTTGGGATCAAAGAGTTGCCATCGTGCCACATGTCATACAAGATAAATTCATCAAGATAACTCATGATCACTTAGTTCTCCATTTGCACCAACAAGAGTATGTTTTCCATCTGGAAATCACTTAACTCCTTGCATCTTCTTTGTTGCTCATAAGAGAGAAGAAAAGAAAAAAACAATTAATGGATAGAGAGATGTGCTAGTTATGGGATTGATTATTCCCGATATTTCCTAGTTTGTTAAAGAAAATAAAATTAAGAATAATAGAGAATAATAGTTAATGTGGGAGAAATTCTAGCTAATTAGGAGGGGAGGAATGTGCACCCCGGTTAAATGCGGGTGCACATAGATGGACTCCACATCGGGAATGATAAGTTTAAAAATATCGCATATATTGAATTGTTGTTACGACTTAATTCAATCAACTGGCTTGGTGTGAGTGGTTGAAAGGCTAAATCTGGTCACCCACCCAATATTGGGAGTTAAAGATGGTAAGCCAAACAAAGGCACTTGGACCGTCTTTTGCCCCGGTTGCGCCGGTTGCCTGGGTGGGTAAGGCTTAGCGCAATGATGGAAACCGGACAAGTACCCAGCTTAGCCGGATACCACATCTAATGTTGGTGACTACGCCTAAGACACCGAGACCTTGCTTAGGTTGGTTTTTAATGTTTGTCTACCGCTACAAGATTCAATACCAACTATGGTCAAACCAAACCTTCTCCAACCCTGGTCTCGGCAACAATCATCTTCTAGTTTGAGATGCTTTTCTCGACCCAGACACGGACTATGAATTTAGTTTCGTAACCTTTCTTTGAACATTAGGATGATCGCAACGTATACCTTGTCACTTGATTATTTTTGCAGTAGCGTATCACCAAGAGCGCATTCGGTTTTCTTACATTACCCATCCCTTCGCCGCCTCCCGTTAAAAAAAAACAAGATGGCGGGATGCAAACTAGGACCGTCTCTCGTAGTTCATCCAAGATGTGACCACCTCCTTCTTAATCGAATACAGGGGAACATACACAAAGACCTAATGTTTTTTTCTTTAGTTTTGGTAGGTGTGTGCCAGTCGTTTGCCATAGTGCAACACAAAGGCGACACGCGAGAAACCCCAGACTCTTGTGGAAACTCCCCCATGAAAAAATTAATTTAATACCGTGTCGTCTGATGGACGTGCATAACAGAACAAAGTTCATGACCATAAGTTACTTATATTCGATAACAGAACAAAGTTCAAGGACATGTGTATAAGGAACTGATCATAAAACTTGCTCTCCAGATACCAATATGTATAATGGTGCTCATGACTAATATACTTTATCAACTAGGCAGTACGAAAACTTGGTTCAATTGGATGTAGCCGACCATATTCAAGAAAAATTTACTCAAATTAGAATCTATTGTCATGTACCTGAGTACAATGACAAGGTGGGTTGATAGATTGAGGATAAACCTCTCCCAATTCCGAAGAATCGAGCCTCTAGTTCAAATGAACACAGCCTAAGAACGAAGTTCTGTCTAATAATTTTGATAAGCTTTCAATTACAGACCTTCTGTTGATATAACAACCGTTCTTCTAACCTAACATCTAACAGCTAACAACACTCCAGGTGGTTACATCACAGCCACTCGTTGCAATTTGATAATTAACTACTAATTACCACTACTAATTATACTAAGTACCATTATTACTAATGACAGACACAAATATGATATAGGGCACCCCCAGGTATATGACATTCCACTCTCCTTGAAAACATCCTTGCCCTCAAGGATGGGAGTTAAATGAAGCACGTCCTTAGTTAAATGAAGCACCAAAAGTTGGAGAGCCGGCGCCTGGTGAGGATATAGTTGTTTTCGCACACTCCTATACAGAAGTTCAATACTCTTAACGCCAGTAAAAATCCATGTGAGGTCCATACAGTTCCAATACCAAAGCCCATCTGTTGACTGCCCATCATTTTTCTCCCTAACATATGTCAGCCAAGGAACGAATTTGGGAAACCTCTTCTTGGGTACCATGAGCCGAATGGTAATGATCAAAAAGTGGGTCCAGGTTTGCAAATCCCTTACGAATATCTTCATTACTTCATTTCGACAATAGTGACAACTGCTTCCTTGGTATAAGACATAATGGAAATTGCAGCTCCGACCATAGAATCATGTTTAACATATCACTTGACATCATGAAGATTGGAGTTTCCTTTGGTTTCTCTTCAAAGTGCAAATTGCATTACCTCCACTCTCAACATGGAGTCTTTGAATACCCCTTGTATATGTTGCCGAATCGCGGTGACAAGTGAAGTTAGTCTTGACCCATGGAAATTCCAAAAATCCCCATGAATACTCATTAGTACACAATAGAATTGAGCATTAGAACGTCTTGCAATCTTCCACCACCAAGAATTTTCCAACTCAATAGTTAGTGGAAAGTTAAATTCATTAGTGTTCGAGATGGTGATAAGTTGCCCGTACCAAAAAGAATTTTATCTAGTAGCATTCCTTTGTCGGCACAACACGCAAGGCTAATAATTAGACCAGTGCCTCTGCGATGGACCGCACCTTTCCTCTATCAAATAAAAAACGACGGCAACCCATAATACCGGTACCATTTCCCTGCTCCTCAAACCCGTCGAAACAGATTGCTCGAGAATAAAAGATGTTGCCATTCGATTATGGGTCTCGAGATTCACAAAACAGAGATAGCTCTTGGAATTCCAGTTTATGTCATTGCGTACCATCGAGATAAAAATGTTATCAACCCAACTAACATTTTTCGCACTCCACAAATCGAGTGGAACCAATTTGAACTTCCACCTCAAGTACTCGAACCATATCATCACATTCGAATCCTCACTACCGTGAGCAAGACCTGAATTCCACTTAATATTGCAAAGAACTCCAACTTGGTAGAATAAATCAGTTCAACTGCCTCTAGAACCGTAAGAGTTTTATAGATCGCACGAGCAAGTGAAAGACCGTGCAGAAATAAACCTGAATTAAAGACTCGAAGTAAGTGGGTAGACACAATATTGGCTGAGATATAAGATCCCACACCACCATTCAAACTCCTCATAACACCATCATACCAGTTACCTAATAGCTTTAGGAAGAAAGAACATATCCTCGACCGTTCAAAACAACGGCTAACAAGTATGAGAAACCCCTCCAGAGGATGATCACAGAATATAACAAAAAAATTAGCTGCACTAAGAAACTTGGTAAGATGTGAGGATATCCAGTCAGCTGATATATAATTGGTGCGAAAAATTCGATGACAAGGGACCCAAATATCAATACAACATTGATATGTTGCAGCAAAATAAAAATACCCTTGACCAGTGAAAAACTTGCTTCTATCGTATATCCAAATGAGCCAACTTGATGAGAATTACTACTTGGTAACTCGCCGTACCCTCGTTATCAATCATTTGAAAAAGTCTGAAGAAGCTAAAGCAACTTACGGAGGGTGTAAGCATCCACATAGAAGTATAAACATGAATTCCAACAAGCTCTGTCATGCGGAACTTAGAACATAAAGAAAACGGGAAGAGACCCTTTTAAGCGATGCAAAATAGAGCTAAACCAATTACCATGATCCATAGGAAATCTCAATACAGGAAAAACTAGAGCCCCAAGAATGAACTGCAATCTTGGTAACCAAGTGGAAAAAATAGATATCAAAGAATAAAACTGAATTGTAATCCCAACAAGTAACCCACACTTCAGCTGCAGAAGAGAAAAAACTGTGCTCCACATAGCAGGACTTAGATCAACCTTCTGAATTTCACCCAGTCACAACCACATAAGTATATATAAGCATTCTGAATACTAAGCCACAATTTCAGTCGATGCCTAAACTTAGAATCCAGTGTAGCAAAACAAGGAATCCATATAATAAGTTCTATCTCCTTTCCACGATCAAACACACTGCGGCTAGAATCGAAAACAAATGAAAGCCATACATCAACAACCCATTTGTAACAAACCTTACTTAAAATTGATTCACCAAACAACCAATCTGATTGGTGACCTTGCTTGTTAACCGGCTCATGAATAGAATAACCTTTGCAGTTGGCCATTAAAATCAAACAAGAAGTAGTTGTATCGAAATACTATCTAGAAGCATCAATAAAAGATGATAACCCTTGAATAAGATGAATTTCTTTTGCACGATCATATACTTTATCCACAGGCTTAGCTTTATTTTCAGGATGAATGATTATTCTGAACACTTCTCTAAAAAAGACCTATATTATCTAGAATATGATGATAAGGTTTCTTCTCATAATACTAAGAAATTGATTTTGAAACCTCCATTTGAGCTCTACAGTATCCTTGGATTGTGTAACGGTTTGGTCTGTATAATTGGATTACCTAGTCATTATACCATTGATGAATCTAGTAGTGCTTCTTATGTTGCTTATATCTGTAATCCCATCATTGGAGAATCTGTCACCCTTCCTGAACTTGATAGAGCGACATACTATATCATAATGTTTTTTTCATAATTACTTGTGGATTTGGCTACGTTGCTGCGACTAACGAGTACAAGGTTCCTAGGCTTTACACTTTCTTGAAAGATTCCAAAGTAGCACAAATTGAGGTTTATACTCTTGGCAGTGGTAAAGGATGGAGAAGTGTTGGGAAGATAAACAAAAATTCGAATTACATTTCAATGCAAAATGCTGTCTTTGTTGATGGATTTCTTTATTGGAATTTCACAAGAGGGAAAATTATGGCATTTGATTTGGCTAATGAAACTTTTGTAGAATAAGATGAATATTACAATGAGAATTTTTTGGTTAGGGTGTTTGCAGGTCATTACAGTGGTACACACTATAGTGAAGACTGCAAAAGTTGTGATGTATGGTTTCTTAAGAAAAACAAAGATAAGTCATTTGGTTGGAGTAAAATATTCGGAAAATGGGTCATTTGTCCAAAAAAATTTAAAACACGGTTCAAATGGACGAGTAAAAAATTTTATGGGTGAAATGAACAAAAATTTTTTAGCAAGGATGAAACTGGATTCATCCTGGCTTAAACTTAAAAAATAGAAAGGATGAAACTGGATGCATCCTGTGTAAAATAAAAATAAGAAAAAATATTTGAAAATGGACAGGATGAAACTGGTTACATCATGCCTATTTTTAAATTTTTGTCCATTTGAACAGTATATAAATCTGACTGTCTTTTTCACCCAGGAAATTTGATTTTGGTCTTTTTAACCAATTTTGTGTAAAATATTTTGTTTAACAAGTTCGGATCAATAACCTGTTTCACTTGCCCTTACGAGTACGTAGTGGTACAGTTTTATGTTATTCATATACAAAGCTCCATCTTTACGACCTGAAATCTGCTTCTTCCAAAATGCTCGAGGATTTCGGTAGAAGAATTAGTCACGCATTTCCACATATGAACACCTTAGTTTCACTGAAAGCATTTGGAGAAGAAAACATGGAGACTGGAAGGTCGGTGGAAGCAATTGAAACTTGAAGAAAGTAAGAGTAAAGACAGGTGAGTCTTTATTTAGTCATTACTCATTACAATATTTGAACTTAACATTCCCCTATTTCCTTTTGGCGTACAACATGTAATGATCTAAAACTGTGTTTTGTATCCAGACTTAATAAAGTAGTTAACTCTTTTTCCTATACACGAAGTTCTATCATTATTATGTGTCAGTGTGTATGTTCCCATATTATTCTAGTATGCAATCATGTTATATGCTCCTATCCTATGTTGTTACCAACTAGCACAGACCCATTATCATACAATTTTTTCTGGTGCGCTACTAGTTTGGATCTGATAAAGCATAAGGTGTATTGGGAAACCAAGCTCACAATTTCATTAACTAGTAGTTAACCACGGGGATTTTAGACTTCTAGATTAGCGCTGAAAACTAGTGTTTAACCTGCCTTGTTGGCCATGTCATTATCTGTATTCCTGTCCACCGAATTGCCAACCTTGCAAGCATGGAGTATTTTATTTTTTTTTGTGTACAAAGTTGGATGTTGTAGTTGCGAGGCTGTACTTCATCTGAGATTGTTCTTTTTGTCACACACATGTTAAGTTCTATCATTATTATGCATCTGTGACTCGGTATGTATGATCCAACGTATTTCTAGTATACAATCTTGTTATATGCTCCCATGTTGTTACCAACTAGCACATACCCATTATCGTATGGTCCGCTACAAACTGGATCTGATAAACCTTAAAATGTATTGTGCAACCAGGCTCACAATTTCAACAACTAGTAAAACCACGGGCTTTAGACTTGTGTCCCTAAACAATAGCTTTTAACTTGCCTTGTTTTCCATACCATTATCTGAACCGTGTCAACTAAATGCCAACCTTGCAACTGTGCAGTATTTTCTTTGCTTATCTACAGAGTTTTGGGTGTTGTAGCTGTGATGCTGTAAACAATAGCTGTGCAAGATCTTAGATTGGGTTGTTTATCCTATCCGCTGTTTTCAGAACTGTGGAAAAATTACTTTTTATTCAGGCCTTTGGTGTACATTATTTGATCCAGGTGGGTATTTGGAGTTGGCATTTTAGAGGATTTAGTATGACTGCTCTGCTCTAAAGTCTATAATGCTTGTAGACTAGCATAGTCTTTTACTTTTTAACAATTCAACACCAGGAAAAACAAGAAATTGATTCTGTATTAGTAGTTCCAATCTTATAAAACAGTTCAGGTGTGGGAACATGTTTCTGCTTCTTCTGAAGCTCTTAGCCCTGATTTTGGCATGTTAAGGAATTTAGGTGAGCACATTGTGAATCCTGTAGAATCGTCATTTTTTTTTTTTTGCAAGTACTTGTGCAGGTTTTATAACTTTTATTGCACAGAAGACTTTTGCATTGCCTTGGTGGAGCAACCTTTGGTTGTTCTATTACCAGAAGGTGCGTTATAGGTAGGGTGTGAGAAAAGAGTATATTCTGTGACTCATAAACATGCAAGTTTCAATTACGTACTGTGTACTGGTATTTGGCATTTTAGAGGCTTAAGTATGACAAATCTGTTGGACAGTCTATAATGACTGATTGACTAGCCTAATTAATCATCTAAGTTTAACAGTTGAAACATCAGAAAAACAAGAGATTGATTCTGTATTAGTAGTTCCAATCTTATAAAACAGTTCAAGTGCGGGAGCATGTTTCGGCTTCTTCAAAAGCTCTTAGCCTTGATTTTGGCATTTTAAAGAATTTAGGTGAGCACATTGTGAATCCTGTAGAATGTCAGGGTTACTAGGATCGTCCTTTTTTGCAAGTGCAGGTATTATTGCACAGAAGACTTTTGCACTGCCATTACCAGGAATGTGGTTTCCGATGCATTGAGGCGACTACTTGAGCATGTGGCTGGGTGTGGTCAGTATAGGTTGCGCCATTAAACACAAGAATCTTAGTTTGTTGGTCCACCAAATAAAAAAAAAAGAAGGTCAGTCTTGTAGTCTGTAAACTGTTTGAGGTTGGTATGCTTAGTACAAATCTTTCTTTTGATGTGTGAGATCTTATTCTTATGTCGCAGAGTTTGGCATCCAGAGAAACACTAGAAAATCTGTATACATCCCAAGGTAAAATGAGCTTCAGCTGTAGCAAAAGAGGTTTTACAGAGCTGACTTTGGTTTTACATCCAGATACAAAAATTCATTAATACATCCTTTGATTTCTCGGATCTTAATAAATATAAGGTGAGACAATGTGCATGACCGTAATAACAACATCTATCGTCCTCAGAATCCGGCTGCATCCTAACAGATTCCGTTTTGCATTGCGTTGTTCATTGAAAGTTCTAGAATCACTAGGTGGAATTTGGATATATTGAGGATGATTTGATTGATGATGGCGTTACTCAATCAATGGAGACCTTCCTGACAATTTGGAAGAAGAGGGGAAAATGGAGATGCGCAAAATGAAGCAGACTCCAACAGACCTCATAATTAAATCCAGAGTCTTTAATAGAGGAGGGCCTGTGAATTTCGCTCAGCCCGTCTCAAGGTGCATTCCGGCTGGACCCAAATTCAGGCCCGATGACAATCACCTCGTATTTTCTTAACACTGAGAATAATCCCACATCGGGAATTATAAGTTTGAAGATATCGAATATATTGAATTGTTGTCACAACTCAATTCAATCAATTGGCTTGGTGTGAGTGATTGAAAGGCTAAATCTGGTCATCCCCAACCACCACAAAGATGGTAAGCCAAAGGCACTGGGAATCTGTCTTTGCCCCCGGTTGCCCTGGTGGTGGGTAAGGCCTAGTGCCGCCAGGGACAGTAGTACCAGCTTAGCCACGGATACCACATCTAATGGGGGTGACTACGCCTAAGACACCAGACCTTGCCGGTTGGTTTTTAATCTTCAGTTTTGAAAAACAACTAACCAGATTCAATACCAACTAACCATATGAATGAAGTTTGCATGGTCATGCCACACCTTGTCCAACCTGGTCACGGCCACCATAATCTCCTAGTTTGAGCTGGTGAATTTGTTTTTCTTTGACCCAGGCGCGGATTAGGTTTATCCTTGAGCTGGTGATGAATTGATAATTTGTTTCTGTAACCTAAACATGGAGAAGCTGTATCAACTCCATAGTTTCTTTGACAATGTAAATCTTATAGAAATGTTGAGTCTACTAGAGAACTGATGACAACTCTGCTCGAAAGTCTATAATGACTGGTCGACTAGCCCTAGTCATCTACTTTTAAGACTTTAACACCAGGAAAACAAGAGATTGATCCTGCATTAGTAGTTCCAATCTTATAAAATTGTTCAGGACTGGGAACATGTTTCAGCTTCTTCTGAAGCTCTTAGCCTTGATTTTGGCTCGTTAACGAATTTAGGTGAGCACACTGTAATGTCAGGGTTACAGGGATCGTCGTTTTTTGCAAGTGCAGGTATTATTGCACAGAAGACTTTTACATTGGCAGCATTCCTGGTGATTATAAGTCTCTACTACCAGTCTGGCTTATGAAGCATGTCGCTGGGTCTGGTTAGTGAAGGTTGTGCCATTGAACACAAGAATCTTAGTTTGTGGGTCTACCAAAAAAAAAAAAGGGTTAGTATTGTATCTTTCAGCCGCCCAGCCGCCAGCCATTGGACCTTGTTTGTTAGTCTGTTGAGTATTCCAGATATAAATTTAATAGAGATTACTAACAAGCCAAAGTGTTATCCAAATGGAGAATATATAAGAAAAAAACATCCATAAAGAACTTATTTGGGTGATAAAAGTACATGCCAGAATAAGACTGGTTATGACGCTGGCCATGTCGACACACGTTGATCTGGAGATGGAGCAATAGAATGAAGGATCAAACCCATCACGGTGTTCCCCGTTGCTGTGAAATGGGTCCGAGCCTTCAAGACGTTCAAGAAAATTTACATCTAGGGGTGACTGCGCCTAGTAAGACACCAGACCTTGCCGGTTGGTTTTTAATGTTCAGTTTTCAGAATGAAAAAACACATGTAGCTCAAGATATATATTTTCTACCATTACCAGATTCAATACTAACTAAACTAAACATATGAATGAAGTTTGCATGGGCAAGCCTCTCCTTCTCCTACCTGGTATCGGCCACAATCATCTCCTAGTTTGAGCTGGTGGATTTGTTTTTGTCTGACCCATTGAGCTGGTGATGAATTTAGTTTCATGCATGGATAAGATGTATCAACTCCATTAATCGTTTCTTTGAACATTAGGATGTATCAACTCCATTAGTTGTTTCTTTAAAACCTTAAGTTCATTATCGTCATCAAGCAAAAGTAATGTTCTACCAACTGATTCTGTTGTTTCGTTGTTAAATAATTAGTTGCTCCTATGTCTTAGACCCAATTGCTGTCGGGGAACAAAATGTTTGTCAAATCAAAACCAACAATTAAGAGCAACATGAGTTCTCTCACCACACAGTTGACAATGGCCTTGGGTGTGTTCTGAATTCTGATTATCACTTCTGGGACGGTTAGGTTGACGCACATAGTTTGAACTTGTTTTTCTGCGCTGATATGGTCTTGGAGATGGTGTTCCACTTGAAGTTACAAAAACATTATCTAGTGATTTTTGTAGCAGTGCCAACTGTTGTTTCATGTGTATATCAAAAGAAAAATATATCCATGTGATAGGAAGTATCCATGTCCATCTCCTCAAAAGTTCTCATGGATGTTACAATGGAATCATATATATGACTGATTCAAGATCTTGAGTGATTTGATTTCCAGAAGCTGCAAGTACATCAAAAATACTTTTAGCTTTTGAAAAATATTTTTTCTTGTTGCATATCATCTTGTTGCATGGTTTTATTCGGAGAAATCCCTTCAACGGGTACATAGCCGTTGTCTGTGGTGCGAATTTTTTTTTTTTTGCTAGCACTAAAGATACAACAGACGTCCGCCTAAAACAAGGAGAGAAAAAAAAACAGGCAAAGAGAGTACATATATATTCGGAGAAATCCCTCTTTTCTGAAGAGCTTCCCAGACTTACTGAGATGTTGACAAACCAAGAACACGACTGAATACACTCTCTAATAGAATGCTTCGATAACTTTGTAGTTTCTATCCTTTTAGAAGAAACTTACACTGTGTTATCCACAATAGATAATTTGTGCCACTAAGTTTGACATTATGTGTGCCATCTATTTGTTAGCACTTGTATGTTGTAGTTGACAGTTTTAAGCAGACCGCGCTTAAAATTTAACGCTGAGTTTGCTCATCAAGACAAATGAATCAAATTGGTATACACCACTGAGTAGTAATTTGATACTTGGTGCATCCGTATGTTCTGTGGTGTCATGAGTATAGTGTGTTGCATGACTGCTTTTGAATTGTTTTGCTGTCCATTTTCCGACCTTTTAGATGTCTTCTGCTGTTGTAATTCCTTTTAATTGGAATAATCACTTGATCTCAGAGTCATAGATAAGTAGATAATGCCTCCTATATATATATATATATATTAATATTACAGCAGTCTTACATTAGAAATAATGTAGAAGGAGAAGGCACAATTATTGGTAACAGTAGGAGGTGAAAAGAAACACAACAAGAAATACTGGAAAATAAAATAATGAGAGTGATTCTCATCCTCGTGATGCTCTACATGTTTGTCAATATCTAACTATACCTCCCTTCTTCATCACCAAAGTTGCGTGATCCACTGCTTCAACCAGTTGGATTATAGTTTGGTAAAGGGACTTGACCGGCCTCTATCCGCTGGATGTCCTCTCTGAGGGTTCCATAATGCCTCTCTACTTCCTCGGCAGATTTCCCTCCCACCGCATTGGCTATGTTTTGCCAGCGGTCAGGCGTGTCCTTGATATATTTGGTTAAGGCCACTTCAAAAGATTTATTTTGCTCCCATGTCCAAGATGAGCTTGAGCTACCTTTTGGACTAGACGCCATTCGTTACTTACCTGGATGTTAAATAAGCAGACAGTGGTTCTATATCAGAATCCTACAACAGAGTTATAGTACTTTAAGAAATATAAGCATAGGTGTTGCATATCCGATAGCTAGTCCCGGAGAAAAAACTGATATCAAGATAACGGTGTTTGGTAAAATATAAGCATCACATATTAATAGAAATATAACAACACTCTTGGCAGAATGGAGATACAAAGAGGAGGAAGAGATGCACAACAAACCTCTTACTAATTGCTACCAAAGATGGATGATACCAGGAACAGCTGCCTGTATAGTCTCTTATTTATGCACAGTAGAAGTTGGAGATGGTGGGGTGTGAACGTGAATTATGAGCCAGTGGGTACCGGAAAGAATTTGGGTACATTTTTTCTGGTACATCACGAGGATCTGTAGTTTTTTATATGTTGTACTCTTCTTTGGCATTATCGAAAAGTTTACAATCTGCTGATGCAGAATTCTGTTGGACCGTATAATCAATATTAGTGATATCCTGATAAATTCCAATCTTGTGGTACCTTATTGAAGACATCATTGTACTCACAGAACAGATCAGTGCTATCAATTTTTGTTTCATTTAAAGAGGTGCCAATTCTTTGGCTCATAATCTCGCAAAGTACGCAACATGCCAAGAGTTAAATCTATGGTGGGCTTTTCCAAGACCTCCTCCCTCCTTCTCTCAACTTGCTGAGCACTTGTTCTTTCCAGTTTTCTTGTTTTTGTTTTTTTCTTTCAAAATATTAGAGTATATTATTTATTATGAGATCATAATCATTTTTTTTAATCAATTATTAGGTGATTTTTGTTTGTTAGTCATATATCGTACTATAACAATTAGGTTTTCATGTGTCTGATATTGATGTATGGTTTTTGCCTCAAACCGAGTCGGGCGTCGAGTAGATCGCTCACAAACTACAAAATAGACACGTTGGCATTTTGAGCAAAAATTCCTCTCCCGACTAAAAGATTAAATAGACATATCAAATTTTAGGCCTAAGTTACTCCGACTTAAATCCCAGCTCCGACTTAAATCCCAGTTAAGCTTGTTACTGAATGGAACTCTTAGTACATTGTAGGCTAGACAAAGAAGACAACAAGCTGACTGTTAAGGTTTTGGTAATAGACGAAGACGACTAAGGAATTAATTTAGGCAACGGGGGACATCATTTTGGGAGATGAAATTGTCCGTTGATATATTTGGTGGTGGAAGTGCATTCATTCACAACCACAAACAGAGATGAGGGACTGAGAGCAATTCCTATGGGATGAACAAACTCAGAGTTTATTCATTTTGCTCCCACTATGGAATGAACAAACCAAGAAAATGGATGTTCAAATGAACAGATTTGATTGGTTGAACATCGAGTCGCAACAACGGACGCGCGTTTATGGTAATGGCGCGCGCTATCCATAATAACGCAGGCGTCCACAACAATGCCCGCGTTGGAAGTGTAGGATCCAAATATCGCACAACACATTTTATTAGTGTGCGAGATTTAATTATTTTCTTAGATTGAGAAAATGTAGCAGAGCTTGCGAAATTATAGAAAGAGATCCTACGAAATTATCAAGAGCCTGCGAAATTATGAGTTGTGATCCACTATTTAAACACCTATATAAAGAGAAGAGCAGGAGATAGAAAAGGAGGGAGATAGATATTTTTTGTAACAGAGAGAGGGAGAAAAAAGAATCATTTGTAGAGAGAGTTTATTTTCTTTATCATCTTCTTCCCTTAAAACCAGATCTAGAGCTCTACAAAATACTCATTAATGAAGATTGCAAATGTGATATTAATGTAACCTCAACAATCATAGTGAAGAACCATGGATGTAGATCACATTGATCGAACCATGTAAAAAATCCTTGTGTCCATTTTATAATTTTAGCACTTTAATCTTTATTTTGATTATGAAATAGATTTAGATCTAGAAAATATTACATGGGGTGTGTTGTGGGATTTCCTGCAACTACATTTGGCGTTAGAAACGGGGAGGAGTAAAGAATTTATCCTTCCTGTAATTTGTTGGTTCAAGAAATTTCCATGAAGATTAATTACTGTTCATATTTTTCTAGATCTACAAATTTAGGTTCAAAAATGGAAATTTCATGGGAGAAATCACACTGTCAGGGAGTAAACATCATCAACAATTCAAAGACATGAAAAGAGTAAGAGAAAAATTTAGTTGATGTGGTGAAATTCAGGGAAGAAAATTAAGTTTCAATAGAAGATTTACATATTCAGGAGAAAAAGCAAGAAGCAAATTGTTGAAAGAAATTAAGGAAGGACGGAGAGAAGATAAGAGGCAGATGCTGCAATTTTTATCACAAATGAAATTAGACCGATGGTTCAAGGTGAGCGAACAAACAATAGGTCATGGGTTCGAATTCGCAGAGATAGATAGTTTTCATTTTATTATCATCTTCAGTGGCGAATAAGAGAATAAGGAAAAAAGTTATGAGTTAATTTCGCAGAGAAGTTCTGGAACAGTTGGTCCAGAGAACAACATGTGTGTTTGTGGTCGCAAGTTATAATTCGCCTGCGAGCATAGTTTTCTTCCTTTTACAGAGGACAAAAAAATGAATAATTTCGCAAAGTTGTTTCATAATTTCGCAAACAAGAGGCAGCACAGTTGGTCACCTGCGAAGTTAATAAGTCCATGGTCGTGTGTTCAAATCCTAACGAATGTGTATTTTTCGCATGGATATTTCGCAAGAGTATTTCTCACAGAAGAGAGTTTATGATTATTTCGCACAAAAATTTCGCAAAGGAGGGTTGACACAGATGGTTCATTTGATTCGATGCATGAAGAAGGACGTAGGTTCAATTCCCACTTCCTGCGAATTTTTCGCACATTTTACATATTTTTGGGTTGCTACCAGCGAAGAGAAAATCAAGTTTTAACAAGTGTGCGAAAATTTCGCACAAGAGAACTGGCACAGTTGGTCAAGAGGCATGAATGCAAGCAGCAGGTCGCAGGATCAATTCTTGCTTCTCGTACATTTATTTTTGTTATACGAAATTTCGCACAGACTATGATTATTTCGCAAAGAAGAAAGTTGATGATTATCTCGCAAATTAATTTCGCAAGAGAGGGTTAGAACAGTTGGTATGGTGCGAAATATTCAAGAGGTAGGTCAAGGGATCAAATCTCATTTTTCACACTTCTTTTTGCTACGCGATAATTACATTTCTTTGAGCGACATTTATACATTTGAAGGATGCTAGTTTCATAAGAAAATCATACTCCCTCCGTCCATTTTTAAGAGTCCGCTTTGACTTTGTCAAGATATTAAGGAAATCCTATATAATGTCATGACTATCCCTTGACTAGCCTATTTAATATTACGTTATTATCAAAATTAAAATTATTAGTGTTAAAAATTCTAATTTGAATAGTATTATTATTTTAGGAAATATTGTAAAGAAATAAAAGCAAACTTATACTCCAAAATTTAAGAATTTTTTATTTCCTCCATTTGATTTTGGTTTCCCGCACTAAAACTTTGGAGCCTTTGAAATTTTTATTTGAGAGGGAATTTTTTTTTGAAATTGTAGATTATTTCCTCTTTAGATATACTCTACCATGAATTTGAGATTTTGTCATAAATTTTTTTGATTCTTTGCCATGTAAGAATGAATAGAAGTATTAGGAATTTTGTAACTACTCATAAATATTTTTATTTAAAAAAGGAATGGATATTAATATAAAAAATATTGAATGGATTTTTTCCTTATATATGGTGATGATATTTATGATTTTGAATTAAGTTTATATTAAAAATGATTTTATAATTATAAAAAAGAAAGGGTATATTTGATAGTTTAAGGGAAAAGTATGTCTATAAACAAAATGGACAGATAAAAATGGACATACCAAAGTAGAAATTAGGACAGATAAAAATGGACAGAGGGAGTATATACTTCGCAAGAGACGACAACAACAGAAAATCACATGAAAGATAAGTACCATTTTCGTAGAACATTTTACTTACAGAAAATAAAAGATTTTTGATTTAATTTACAAAAAGCGATACAATCGCAAGATTTCAAAGAAGATTTCTAGGATTTCTAAGGTTTCAATTTTTTTTTGATTTAATTTACAAAACACGATATAATCGCAGAATTACAAAGATTTCACAACTACAAAGATTTTAGAATTAAAATGTATTAGAATTTCTCTTGAATATTTACTTTGCTTCAAATGATATGATATTATGAGAATGAAATAATGAATGAAAAAAATGACAGAAATGAAACAATGAAGATATGCGATAATTTCGCAGAGATAATAGAGACATGCGATAATTTCGCGAGAGACGGTCTTAGATCCATAAAAATCCTAAGATCAGAATGGGACGAACCTTTATGGCATACACTATAGTTCGCTAATAAAATTTTGCAAGAGTAAAATGTAAGACCTAAAGTACGTCATAGAAGGGGGTATCTGTTGCATGGCTCAGGGAAAAGGTTACACCGCCCTTGGAACCTGAGTCATGGAGATTTGGGGTCAATAAAGCCCATCTAGGAGAGGTACCTTGGATTTTCAATCTAAGCTTATGACTTAGGTTGGACGACCGAGGGTCTCTTCTAAGGAGTCAGCATTTGATCAAGGCGCCGAGGTACACGGTTGATCCAAGAGTGCCTGGGGCATTTGAAGTGTCTCGGCCATTCTTGGAAAGTCTCGGCATATGCTGCACTCGGCCCGAAGAAAACTGCACTTAGCGTGCAGTCTCGTAACCATAAGCCATATAGGCAAAAGGGATAAGAGGCTGCGAAAACAGCTGGTTGTTGTTAAGACCGGATGGGAGGAGCTAGCCTTGTATGGCAGAAGTACGCCTCCTTGAAGGGGCAACCAGGGAGAAGATAAGGGCGGCACCCTCCATTAGGGAGCTGACAGTGTCAAAAAAGACGGAAATGTCATGAGGCTTTATTTTCGCAAGAAAATTTAGGCTTGTCATATTTGTGCGACAATCCTGAAGAGGCAATAATACAAAAGAGGAAGATAAGACAAGATCAATGGGTCCATACATGAAAGTGTAAAGACGTCCTGCGATTTCGTCACAAGACGGCAATGTCATGGGGATTTATGTTCGCAAGAATATTTAAGCATGTCATATTGTCGCATGAAAAATATCCTGTAGAGGCAATAATACAAGAGAAATGATAAGACAAGATCAATGTGTCATTACATGAAAATGTAAAGACGTCCTGCGATTTTGTCGCAATGACAAGGGTTGGAAAAATAAGACCTTTAACTAGGAAGGAAAAATAAGACCACATAAGAAAGATGTAAAAATAAGTAAGCAAATAAGATTGCGAAAATGATTATATGTAAGCAAATAAGCTTGCGAATATGTATAGGGAAATGAAAATGAGATGAAGCACAAGCAAATGAACTTGCGAGAACAATAAATACGCAAAGAGGAATGCATATACTAAAGACAAAGTCAGAAAAATGGAGAATGGAAAAAATTTAAAGCTACATCAATTTTAGCGTGCAAAATGAGCTAAGTAACACAAACATTAGCTATACATTGCAATAGATAAGCATTCTCATCATATAAGCATTACACTTGCATCATCAAAGTATCACATAAGCATTTCATGGCATAAACATCGCATACACATTTCATAACATAATCATTACATAAGCATTAGATTCGCGTAAGTATTTTACAAAATTTTACGGAATAATATCACAGAATTATTCATAAGGATTATTCATAATTTCGCAGGATTCTTCAGAATTTCGTAGGATTCTTCCGAATTTCGCAGGTTAATTCAGAATTTCGCAGAATTATCCAGAATTTTGCAGAATGTGTCAGAATTTTGCAGAATAAGATTATTTCACAGGATGTGATTATTTCGCTCAATTATTTCGCACAATTATAAGCAACTTGAAGAGATTATACTATCGCATGAGTACAAAACATGAGACAAAGGCAAGATAAGAATAAAGAAACAATTCGCTCATTCAACACTTTCTTAAAGATTCCACCTTCATAGATAAAGAATAGAGGCAACTATGGATTACCGAGAAAACATTTTATGTTCTTTATCTTCTCGGCAAGCATCATTTCCAAAATGAACATTCACTAGTGAACAACAAGAATCCTCATCAAAAATGGAATAATAATTTCGCATGAATAGAGGCAATACTTATTACTCGCGTTCAAGGATGGATACTTCATATACTTCTTCAAGGATACTTCATACTTCATAATTCTTATACTTCTTCAAGGATACTTCATACTTCGTATACTTCAGGATGATACTTCTAATTACTTCTTAATTAGTATTTCGGAACTTCACAAAAGAATAGAGGAAAGTACGTACTTTTCAAGTCCAATATTCTTTCGCTCGTTCCTCCAACAACTACAACAAAGAGGATTTTTCCTTAAAGATCGCTCTTCAAGAAATATTCAAGGAAAAAGAGGCAAGATGTAGGATCCAAATATCGCACAACACATTTTATTAGTCTGCGAGATTTAATTATTTTCTTAGATTGAGAAAATATAGCAGAGCTTGAGAAATTATAGAAAGAGAGCCTGCGAAATTATCAAGAGCCTGCGAAATTATGAGCTGTCATCCACTATGTAAACACCTATATATAGAGAAGAGCAGGAGATAGAAAGGGAGGGAGATAGATATTTTTTGTAACAGAGAGAGGGAGAAAAAAGACACATTTGTAGAGAGAGAGTTTATTTTCTTTATCATCTTCTTCCCTTAAAACTAGATCTAGAGCTCTACAAAATACTCATTAATGAAGATTGCAAATGTAATATTAATGTAACCTCAACAATCATAGTGAAGAACCATGGATGTAGATCACATTAATCGAACCATGTAAAAAATCCTTGTGTCCATTTTATAATTTTAGCACTTTAATCTTTATTTTGATTATGAAATAGATTTAGATCTAGAAAATATTACATGGGGTGTGTTGTGGGATTTCCTGCAACTACAGGAAGAAGAAACGCCCAGTGCTTTTCTCTCTCCAAAACCCGTTTAAGATATTTAAGGTTTATTTTTTAATATTTATTTTTATTAGTTAAATATTTCGTGGGACCCAACTCTTAATAATTTATATAAATAAAATCACTAATGGGACCAACTCTTATTAGTTTATATTAATAAAATCACTAGTGGAGCCCAATTTGTTCATTTTTCTTTGTTTCCCATAGTGGAGAATTCAGTTTGTTCATCCACGTGGATGAAAAAATGTTTGAGTTTGTTTATTCCCATAGGAAATGCTCTGAGAGCATAAACATAAGGGGTTGTGTGGCCCCATACCCATATTGGTTGGATTTTTTGGGATCCTATTTGGAGACCGGATAAAAGGTGTAAATATATGGGTACATTATTTATATGTCCCTACTTTTATAACCCAACAAATATATCCTTTCCCAAAATAAATATATCCCTACCACTTTTAGGAATTAAAATCCGGAATTATTAGATTACTTAAATGCTCTCCCTATATATTTCACTTAATACTATATCGGACACAATAACTACTCATTTTCAGTTACGGTTTCTCTCATCAACTCACTTTTCTCTCCCACGTTTCAATCGCTCCCACTATCTGAAACTGAAAACCATAAAAAAAACTGAAATTCATGGAATAAATTCACTAGCCTTTACTCATAATCAAACATTAATACACTAGCTGTTACTCAAAATCAATCCAGTTGAATAAATGCACTAACGGAAACTGAAAGTTAACCTAGTTTCATTTCGTTTCATCAACAACAGAAAGCATATCTTTCATCATCAACAGAAAGCATCGAACAGAAGGCTAATCAAGTTTTATTTGATTTCACTGAAGATTTCGATTTGAACAGGTAAAAATACTTTCGATTTTGGTCTTGTTTTGATTTTTGGTTAGAGTTCTTGAGATTTAATTGATGATTGCAAAACTGAACAGTTAAAACCTAATTTTTGATGTCAGATTTAATTGATGCATGTATGTTTTGGTCTTGATTTTGTTATTGTAATGATTATATGTTTGTATTTGCCAGATTATTACGCTGCGATTTACTAATTAGGTTTGATTTTGGTCTTGTTTAGTTAGTTTTGAGTTTTGGTTAATGTTCTTGGGAGGAATTGATTTCTTGTCAAATCTGAGTATTTTGTGTGTGACTAAAACAAGCATAATTTGGAGATTTTGAATATTTGCTAGTTATGTTGATATTTCTCTTCAAACTTTTGGTATTATTTTGCAAAGGTAAGAATGTTTTCGAGATGCAAATTTGTTCAACTCGTTGAATGCAAGAATGTTTGTAAAATGTGATTCGGAGGTTTAGATATTTTTGTTCAATTTAGGGGATCAACAGCAGAGTTTATCAAAAAAAAAAATTGGATCAACAAAGAGAAGTTGATCCAATGTAGGGGATAAACAAAAGCAGTTGATCCAAGTAAAAAATAGGATAAATAATAAAAGTTGATCCATTGTATGCAAAGTTGTTCAACTGTTATGTGTTTCTGAAGGAATTTTAGATATCTTTGCAAATGAAAGGGATCAAAAGTAGAAGTTGATCCAATGTAGGGGATAAACAACAACAATTGATCCAAATAAAAAAGGATAAACAAGAGTAGTTGATCCATAAAAAAAGATTTTTTTGATGGTTATGTACTTTTCTACTATGAAAATATGAATGCTAACTATAATAAGTGTTGAACTCAGGTTGAGAAGACATAATGCATAGGAGATCACCAAGGATAAAGAAGAAGAAAGATGAAAAGGGAACGCAAGAGATTGAGAAAGCTACAAAACCAAAAAGAAATGCGAAGAACAATAAGATAATTGAAGAAGAGGCAACAAGAAAGAGGAAGAACAAGAGTGCAAATGAAGAAACACAAAGAAAGGTGAAACACAAGAAAATAGTTCAGGAAGAACAAGAAAAGTCGGAATCAGAATTCGAAGAAGAAGGATAAGAAGAATCAGATGATGATGATGAAGAGTTAGAAAAAGAGGAATAAGAAGCTAAAAAGGGCAAACCAATGAAAGTCATCAAAGGAAATGCAAAGAACAAGAAAGAGGCAACAAGAAAGAGGAAGATAGCATTTGGGAATAAAGAAGCACAATAAAAGTTAAAGGTGAAACTCGGGAAGATAGCTGAGGAAAAATCTGAATCAGAATCCGAAGAAGAAGCGCAAGGAGAATCAGATGAAGATGACAAAGAGTCGGAAGAAGAGGAAAAACAAGCAAACCGAAGAAAGTCCTCAAAGGTAAAAACATACATTGTGATATTTGTGATGGTATTCTTACTACGTTACTTAAAACAAAATGAAAATGACTGAGTTTCATGTATGCAGGCAGGTCAAAGGCGAAAGAAATCAAACTCAAAGAAAAACAACAACAAAAGCTGAAACAAAAGAAGAAAGTTGAGGAAGAACCAGAACAATCAGAATCCGAAGAAGAAGGGCAAGAAGAATCAGATGAAGATGATCGAGAATCGGAAGAAGATAAACAAATTGTAATATATGATAAAGAAGCAGAAAAGGGAAAACCGAAGAAAGTCGTCAAAGGTAAAAACATAGATTGTAATATTTGTGCTGGTATATATAACTATATTGTTTGAAATATTGAAAACAAAATGAAAATGATTGAGCTTCACGTATGCGTCGGGTCAAGGGCGAAAGCAAAACCACAACAAAAGGAGAAAAACAAGAAGGTAGTTGAGGAAGAATCAGAAGAATCGGAATCGAGTCCAGATGAAGAGGAGCAAGAAGAATCGGATGAAGATGAAGTCGAAAAAAAGAAGAAGTAGCAAAATAGGGCAACACAGAGCCAGAGCGCAAAGGTAAAAACATTGACTCTTTAATGAAATATTATGTGTAAGCAATCATAGTTTTGGGTCAACTGTGAATGTTGATCTAGTAAATATTTGTAAGCAATCATAATTTTGACAGTTGATCCAACAAATACGTGTAAATAACAACAGTTGATCCAACATCACATTATGTGTAAAATATGTGTAAAATATCACATTTGATCCAATAAGAGGTAGTTAAAGCATAAACCGTGATTACACATATTTATACGTCGCACCTCACTCGGGGGCTATGCCCCCTCGTGAAAATATATTATGGGTAGAATGCGAGAAAACAAAAGATTACTGTCAAAAATGAAAAGAAAAATGATTTGAGTTTCATGTATGCAGCCAAGTCGAGAGCAAAGGAACGGAGAATCAAAGGAGATCTACAACCATTGGCTGAAATGGGGAATTTTCTATGCAAAAAGTTTGAAGTGGAAGATGCAAATAACAAGAAGAAACCGAAACTTGCAAAAGCACTGAAGGAATCTCCATATTGGGAATTAATCAGCCCATTTTATGTAAAAGACATGAGTATGAGTGGTAAATGGATGAACAAGATTAATCTTGCAATGCAGCTGTTGATGAGTGCATTTGATAAAAAAAACTAGAAAGTTCAAATTTGGAGAAAACGAAGAGTGCTCTCTGGAAGCAAGAGATTTCGCTTTGATATTCAAGATGAGACGACTGATAGAAAGTGAAGAATTGAAGCAGCAAATGCAACCGAAGAAAGGACTAGACTACAACGAATTCTTAAATAAAAAGTTCAGACCAGAAAAACCAAAAGATTGTCCAGAACCAATATTGAAGGCTGAGGTTGTATACAAACTGAAAAATGCAGCAGAAGATGAGTCTGATCCAGAGCATTTTGTAAGACTTTTCGGTATGTGGTTATGCACGGTTTTCTTATTCCCAAATACTGGTATGACATCCTTCCAAAAAAAAATGGTTGCCTCATATCTTACTGATGGACAAAGTGTCATGGCCGGATCATGTTGTGGAATGTTTGATTTCGAACCTGGCAAACAAGAAGAATAACCAATTAGCTATCGGTGGCTGCACAACTCTCCTAGTGGTAAGAAACAACGTTAATTTTGTAAAACTAAAATGTTTATTATTGTAGAGAGTGAAATGCATACTATTGGATAAAAATAACATTGTTGTTTATATTATGCAGTGTTGGTTCTGCGAACATACCGATAAGTACATAACGAAAAGGGAGGGATTTCAAAATTCAACTCCAGGATTCCTACGATGGAACCAGCATGCATTGTGCAAGCAGCTTGCAAGTGACTTTGGCAACAAATTGAATAAGAACGCAATTGATATGACTTGGTTCGACAAGACGGTAATTTTTTTTACTATTTTATCTTTACTATTACAAATGTACCATTTTTTTTAGTGAACGGGGGTTAACGGCCAATGTTGATCCAGTTTGAGTGTCAGTTTTTTGTGGATCAGCAGTGGAAGTTGATCCATGTGAATGGGATTAACAGCCAATGTTGATCTAGTTTTAGTGTGTACACTATTTTCAGCTCCTCCAATTATAAGTTTTCTGTGGATCAACAGTGGAAGTTGATCCATGTGAATGGGATAAACAACCAATGTTGATCCACTTTTACTATCAGTTCTTTGTGAATAAACAATGGAAGTTGATCCATGTGAATGGGATCAATAACAAATGTTGATCCAGTTATACTAGCTACATTATTTTAATTTGTGTTGATCATGCTTCGCAGTTTCATCAAGACTTTGTTGATCCAGTGTCTGCTGAGGAGAACTATTTAATTGACCTATCGACACCTGCAAGAGAGATGGAACAAGAGAGGACAAGGATAAAGGAGCTAGAGGAAGAAAACATCTTTCTTGGATCGTGACAAGCATGAGATTCATTACATGGACAAGGCTGAAATTAAAAAGTTTGTCCAGAGCACGTTATTCTTGAGAGAGTTGTATGAGAGGAACAAGGACAAACTAGAGTTGCAAGCTGGAGAATAGGAGCGACTTGCTGACATTGACAAGAACATAGAGAAATGGCAGGGATAGGAAATAATTTTTCAGGAATCACTGAATAGGATTAAACCAGCGTATACACGGAAAGAATTTGAAGGTTTGGAATTTGAAGAATTGTTCACACAGAAGCAACAACAAGGACAATCATCTGGGCAATGAAATCAGTATGAAATGAAATATGCGGAGAATGATCAACCAACATATGGGAATGAAACTAGAGTAAACATGTTAGTCGAAGATTCAGTGGCTGTGAACAATGAAGACACTCAATAAATGAACGATTCCTTGGGAAATGAAGATGCAACTAAGAGTACTTTGGTAACTCAAGATATTTTGGACACTCAAGAGAAGAGTTTATGACTGCTTTTTGAAACTGGAATGAAGTTCTTGGGAGGAAGAACCGAAAAGTGACAAATCTTTGGAGAATTTGAAGGAAAGCTTTCATGCAGGAAGAAAACTAAGGCAAGTTGATGATTTAGAGCTCAATATTGTTGTTGAAAACAATGCAGAGCTTGATTTTCTCAGTTGAAAATATTGCGAGAATCTGCTTTGGAATAGTAGAAGAAAAAGATGACATACCAATGGAAGAGAAGAGCACGTCCGTTGAGAAGAAGAATGATGACATGCAAATGGAAATGGTTGTCCTTGACACTCTTCCACTTTCAAAGAATAAAACCAGACGAATCTGGGTATGTGCATCCAGGTAGCATGCCGAGTTTCGGTGCAATAATGGAGGAGGTACATAGCATAACACAAGAAACAAAATAAACATAAGAGGTTGAAGAGCAAAGTGAAGAGGATGACAATACATTAGGAGCTGAAATAGGCGCAGGGTTGAAGAAATTATTTAATTTGGAAACAAATGAGGAGAAAACTGAAGAGTAAACCGAATCAGAGGAAAAATACGATGATTCAAAAGCATCAGAAAAACAGCAGGTCAGTTCTCTTGTTAAACGGGTGAAGAAGGGATAAAGGCCAAAGAGAAAGCCGTATAAACTTCGAAGTAGAAGTCAAACACCTACTGCTAAGCGTAGAAGGAGACAAAGGAAAGGTGGAAAAGGAAAAAGAAGCAAGAGGATAAGGAAATACAAATAATTGACCTCGACACTCATCGATGATAAAATTGACAACACACATGCGGAAGCCAAAAACTGTTGAAACCAAAAAACTAAAATTGTGGAAGAAAATCAATGACAGCGAAAAATAAGTCATCGAGCCATTCTTTGAGAATGCAACTGAATGGTATGTAATAACATATTCGAAGTCAAACACCTCAGTTAACATAGTTTTTTTTTTTTGGGTTATGCTAGCTCTTTTTAATAACATATTCATTTGTTGCTTATTTTGCAAATGATAAAGCTTACGTTTTTATTTTCGCAATCAAGATTTCGAAGTAGTTATCATTGGGAAGTACATACAGTGTCTACTGAATAATCAAAACATTCACGCTGAGATTTTTGATTACTACACCAACATGATGAAATCAAAGATGGATTCGCCGGATAAACCAGATTATAAGAACCATGTAATTCTCTCGACAAATGATTATGTAAGTAACTGATAAATCTTGGTTTGTTTTGTATGTCAACAACAATTGTTCATCCAAATAAGTTGGATCAACAACAATTATTGATCCAAATAAGTTAGTCTAATTATGAATGAATGTTACTGGTAGGTATAGCTCGAGCAATTTAATTGCAAATACGATATGTTGTTCTCTGGTTACGATATCACAGTTGCATTTTTTTTTGTAGACAAATGTAGCTTTTTCTTATACTGTAGATGATCCATAATATTGCAAACTAATATATTTGAAAAAATATTGATACAGCCGATATTGGGGATCGCATTAGCCACGAAAAAAATGGAAAAGGTAGAGAGATGTGGGATTCCGGAAAGGCTGAGGAACAGTTACAAAGGAAATGTTGAAGACACATACCTCATTGTACCAATGTTCTTGGACGACAAGGACGGTGTTGGATACCATTGGGTGGTGCTAGAATTGGTAAAAGGAAAATGGATAGTGTACAACTCGCAAGGCTAAACGCGCTTACAATTGGCAATATATGGTGATGATAGTACCGCCTGACTCAATGGTGAATGAAATGGGACACAATGATCCAGAGACAGGTGGTGATATACGAGACAAGCTTTTCACATTGCACTGTACAAAGACAAGACGGATGCGATCGTGCATTGCACACTTGCATGTACATGAAGAATTTGGTGAAGCGTGGAAATTGTGAACACCTAATCGAAATCGCTAACTTAGATGAGAAGTTGAACAAGAAGCGAGTAAAGATTGCAGCAAGAATCTTGTCGTAATTGGGTTCATGGAAGAAACCGGAACAACTTCCTGATTCAGCTACTGACTCTATTCAAGAAAAAATCCAATTGCAAGACTCAGTTGAACCAGTAGTTGAACCATCAGCTGAACCATTAGAGTGAGCTTGATCTCATAGTATGTTCATGGTCTGTAAAGAAAATCTAACTGTAGTTTTAAACATACTTATCTTAGTAAGTAAATCTTAATGATGTATGTCTGATTATGAATGAATTATCATGAATTAGTATGAATGTTTTAAATTTATATAAGTCTGATTATGAATGAATGTTATAGGAATGTATTGCTTGAGGAGTTTGCTAGTAAATACAGATAGAACCATGCAATTTTTTTGTTTTTTTTTGTGTGTAAACAACCAATATTGATCCAAATAAGTTGGATCAACAACCATTGTTGGTCCACTTAAGTTGGATAAACAACCACTGTTGATCCAAATAAGTTGGTCTGATTATGAATGAATGTTACAGGTATGTATAGCTTGAGGAGTTTACTAGAAAATACAGATAGGATCATGCAAATTTTCTGTTTGTTTTGTGTGTCAACAGTCATTATTGATCCAAATAAGTTGGAACCAAGGAACAATGTTTCCACACTATAGTGTAAACAACCATTGTTGATCCATTTTAGTTGGATCAACAATGGAAGTTGATACCATTTGTATAAGTATGTTTTCTGTAAAATCAATAAAGATGTAACCTGAAAACTGACATATATTTGAGAAATAAAAGAATAAAATTCATAACAACAAACTAAGAGTGTATATCATTTAAAAAAATAACAATTGCAAACCTAAAAAGCATAAAAAAAGAAAAAGAAAACATCCAACTAGTAAGAAACCTAAAACAAGTTGTTCAGAATATGAATAAAACCAAAAAACTTCAGAACAACATTCTCTTCAATAACTTGATCATCCTGGAATGATACTCCTTGCGAAAAATTGGTGCACGAGGAGACAAAGGAGCTCTGCGACATGTTCGACGGTTGTGAAAGGTGAGCATCCCACATTGGCCACACTTCCTCTCCTTGCGCACCTTTTAACGACTACCCCTATACCTAACATCTTTAGGCCTTCCAGCTTGTTCTCGACCACCATTGGGAGGCAAAACATACCACTTTTTTATTAATTCTAGAAGGCTTCTCAGAGTCCGGAATAGGATATATGGGTCGAGAGTACAACCTTCTATAGTAGGCAGAAGTATAGTAAGGGCTAATGTATTTGTATGGTTCATCATTTCCAATCTGCAACATGGCTTTCATTGCATGAGTGCATGGAAAGCTATGCTTTTGCCACCATTTGCAGCTGCAGGTCCTAGAATCCAAGTCGACAATATGCTTTCCTGTTGGAGAAATGATCTCAAATACTCTCTCCTTGATCTCCGAAACTTGTTTGAACGGCAGTCGTTTATCCTCTTGTTAAACCTTGCTTGCATACGAGGAGTAAGCCTTGTAGTCCACTTTTTAGACTCCAATAAGCTCTTGTAATTATTTTCCACTCACTTAGCATGAATACCATCGAGAAGCTCAATTGCTGGAAGCGTCTTATCATGCTTAATAACATTGTTAAAACTCTCAGCAATATTTGATGTGTTCTGACCCCACCTTTCTCCTAGAAATGCATGAGCAGCCCAATTCTCGAGTGGAATCTTCATCATCCAAGAAACCACTGAATCCAACTTTAGATTACTCATACTCTTCGCCATGAAAGATAAAATTTTTCCTTTGTTAATGCAGTGTAGCACTCTTCGAATAACTTGACGGCAGTTTGTCTGCTCTTTCCCTTTGGAACCGGAATATTTCCTTTCATATGGTACAAACAGTAGGAATGGAAAGCATTTGGGAAGACTTTAGGCACATGCTTCAAAAGGCCGATTCCACGATCTGATATGATGGTCAGTGGACGATCTTCACGAATAATACCCTTCAAATTGGTTAAGAACCATTCCCAACTCTCACAATTTTCACAAGGAAAAATTCCAAATGGAACTGGATAGATTTCTACAAAAACCAAAAAACCAAAAACAAAAATAAGTGACCAGTAACTAGTGTCAACAATTAAAGTTGATCCATTTCAGTTGGATCAAAAGTCACAGTTGATCCATTTCAGTTGAATCAACAATGGAAGTTGATCCATTTCAGTTGGATCAACAGTAGAAGTTGATTCAAACCAAAATATAGTTTTTGGATCAAAAGTCACATTTGATCCAATAAATTTGTGTAAGCAATGATGGTTTTGGATCAAAAGTCACAGTTGATTCATTTCAGTTGGATCAATAGTAGAAGTTGATTTAAAACAAAATATAGTTTTTGGATAAACAATCACAGCTGATCAAATAAATCTGTGTAAAATAATCATAGTTTTGGATCAATAGTCATAGTTAATCAACAATCACAGTTGATCCATGCTTGAACAATGACATTTGATTCAATAAAGTTGGATCAACAATCACAGTTGATCCAATAAGAGGTAGTTAAAGCATGAATTTCAATGCAAACCAAAGAGAAAGCAGTCTAAATTAACCAAAGCTACATATAGTATAATGTTAAATACAATGTAGAATGTGGGAAACCTAAAATAAAAGCTACATTTATCAACAAAATGAATGCATAATGTTGGATCAACAGTAAAAAATTAAAAAAAACATGGATACAAAATGAAAAATAGTAAAAGGTTAAAAGTCATACGTTGGTTACCAGTTTTGCCGCAAGCAACCATAAGACCACCCTTGAACTTCGCAGTGAGAAAGGTATAATCGATAAATAGCATCGGACGGCAGTAATTGTTGAAACCAGTTATGGAAGCTTCAAAAGCAACAAAAAACCTTTTGAACTGACGCGTCACACTATCATACTCAAAATTGACAACACTTCCAGGATTGTACTGTTCAATTGCATCTTTATACCAAACTAAGTCTGAATATGACTTGGCGTCATTATCCCAAAGAAATGTCTTGGTGAATTGTAAACCGTGATATGCCTGACTATACATGAGGTCAACTCCATATTCCATTCGGACTAAATCTATAACATCAGCAGCAGTCTTCTTCTTCTTTGATGCTCGTAAATCATCTAACAATATATTCTTCATAAACGATTTTCTCATCCTAACTTTTGATGGATCCGAAGAAGCTTAACTACATAAATGCTCTGCGATATATTTCTTGCATTTAAATACACCATTTGATTTGGCAAGGAGAGAGGCGTGAATCCTCCAGCGATAATTTTCCTTCTCTTTGAACTTGCACTCCACAGTGTATCGTACAAAGTCACTCTTAACTAATTTGTATTTGCGACCACTACACATTTCATACTTTGTAACAGAGTCCTTAAATTCTTCAATACCACCTTCAAACAACTGCCCTACTCCATTTAAGATGTTGACCCAAGCATCAGACTTCTTCGGGACCTTTTTGATCAAACACGCATCAGCAGTGACGTGTTCCACAACAGCTACCTCATCGCTTGAAATACAACTTGATGACGACGAAGACGCAGGAGAAGGAGCAGAAGAAGATGATAAAGAAATAGAATCAACACAAGTCCTTAACTGGATTTCAAACTTCACCAAGCCGATTCCTTTTGAGATGCAGTAATGAATGAAAAATCTCAAATCCAAATCGTGATTGATGACATTTGAAATCCCTTCTACAGTGTAACCAAAGAGAATGAGGTCTTTAGGAACATAAGTCCACTTTTGTTTCACCATACTTATTATCTCCTTGACAGTAGTTGATCCTGAAAGGGGATGCGAGAAGGTCTGATTGCAAAATTTGAACTCTGCAACTACCATCTTTGGCCTGCAACAACCATAACATATAGTGTTGTTCAGAAATTTGGATCAACAGTCACACTTGATCCAATAAAATATGTGTAAACAATCATAGTTTTGGATCAACAATCACAGTTGATCCAATAAATATGTGTAAACAGTCACAGTTGATCCAATAAATCTTTGTAAACAATAATAGTTTTGGATCAACAGTCACAGTTGATCTAATAAATATGTGTAAACAATCATAGTTTTGGATCAACAGTGACAGTTGATCCAATAACTCTGTGTAAAATATCACATTTCATCCAATAAGAGGTATTTAAAGCATGAATTTCAATGCAAACCAAAAAGAAAGCAGTATAAAGTACCCAAAGCTACATATAGTATTACGTCGCACCTCACTCGGGGGCTACGCCCCCTCGTGAAAGTTAAATACAATGTAGAATGTGACAAAACCTAAAATAAAAGCTACATTATCAACAAAATGAATGCATTATGATTACCTGCAATCTACCAAAAGAAATAAAAACACAAAATACAAACATTTTGTGTTCAGAAAATTTGGATCAACAACAACAGTTGATCCAATAAATAAAACTAAACATCAACTTATTTTTGTATCAACAGTCAAGGTTGATCCAAAAATAATATCAACATCTCATCAAAAGCATAATCAGTAGAGTGTCTAAAATACATTATCAACATTTCAGCATAAAATTTGGATCAACAACAACAGTTGACACAAACAAAATTCTTCAACATTTCAACATAAACAGGTTGATGAGCTTGATTTAAGAAAAAGAAAGTGTAAATAACACATCATAAATTAAAACGTACTTGTTTAATAGATGAATAAGAATCTCGAGATCAAACTATATCAATATCAATCAATCTAACGGAATAATCACGAAATTAATCTTCCAACATAAATCACGATCTCTGCATCAACGACGAAAAACAAAAATTATACACCCTGAAAAATGAAAAAAGAACATGCAATTATCAAAAACAACTATATGAATCTTCAAAATAACATCAACATTACCAATTTGTTTCAGAAAGACAGATCCATTGATTTCTGTTAAACGGAGCTAAAAAAATCCAGTGATTTTCGTTGATTGATTGATGAATCTTGCTGCACAGATAATGAAGAAGATGGAGGAGAAGATGAATTTCAATCTGTGAATCGTAGATTGAAACGAAAAAAAAAATTCTTCGAATTTTTTTTTCTCACGAGCTGAACTGAGTTCGATCTGTTTCTCTCTCTTTCAGTTTTAAGTTTCTGTTTATAACTGAATTTCGTTTTTGTTAATCAAATATATACAGGGGGTATATTTGGAAGTCCAAAAATTGTTATTGGGCCTCTGATGGGCTTGTATAAGGAGAGGGATAGAATTATTATGTGATAAGGATATTTGTATAGTCCATCAAAAGTAGGAACAATAATTCAATTACCACTAAATATATTTTGTTTTGGTCCCTATTGATTGATTTTTCAGAGTAGTGATACACTGACCGCAGTATTCTCCCGCAATGCATCCCGCAAGGGGATCGTGTGGTCACGGGAGCACCTCTCTACATTGGGATTAGAAAGGGTTTCAAGTGGGCCCCACCCTGTATCTCAGGCGGAATTTTTTTGATGGACAAACTTGCGGTAATTTAATCATTTCCGGATTTTTCATTTCACTTTAACAAGTTGGCTTTTTAGACTAGTTTTTCATTTTATTTTCCTTTGCAGTTGTCATTGGTTATTTGTGTTAACTTTATTCCGAAAATGCTTCCCAGTCCCCGGGTTCATACACGAAGTTTTGACACCGCTTACGTGTCAAAACGGTATTGGTTCATTCTTTAAAACAGGCCCCCCTATTTTTCCTGGTGGGGTAGGGTGGAGAGGAATCAATGGTGGATCTGATTGCCACATAGTGGTGTAAGATAGTGGGGGCAAAATCTGGGGTCCCTGTAGGACTTTCCACTTTATTCAGGAGAAAGAAAAAAAGACTTCAGTTAACTGACACGGTATTTCATCACAGGTGTTATTCTTTTAGCATTCACTTCTATTGCACCAGAATATAGTGGAGTTGCCATTTCTGATTTCTAGACTAGAGTAGACATTTATATCTTCCACCACAAACGTACTTCCTCTTCCGAATTCCTTTCCAAACTCCTCTTCCTTGCAGTATAGTGTTGTATTTGACCACAAGTCTTCAACATCCCCACCCATCTTGTCCTGAATTGTTCTTCTACATAATGTTGTTATTTCCTTGCTGTACCTCCAAGAGACCATTTTGCTAGTAATATTTTGTTGATCAATTGTTGGAATCTTGCAACAATGAACAGCACGTTAGATGTATCAAAAATAATATGTAAAGAACTAATGCAAAATAACTCTACCGAAATAACTTGACGAGGGCAGAATCACATGTTCAACAAGTTGTCCTTAACACATTAGTTCGCGGGTATACTCGAGTTGAGTAATGCTAAACCCCTCACAACGAAAATGTGTCCAGGATAAGACTACCCGATATAACTTGAGTTAGCACAACACAAGTTACCCTCTCTTCGAACTCAGCAACGGGGATGGATGAAAAAACGTATTGAGAAACCCTAGAATAAAAGAAGAATTTTTCAATATATTGAAAACAGATTTTCGAGTTGTATTTATAGGAAAAATACTTGCAAATCAAGATAGGTTTTGGTTTTCTTCAAAAACAAGTAGAACACCTAAAAGGAATTTACCCAAAAATAAAACTCTTAAGAAATAATTTCCTAAAGAAAAAATTCGCCCAAAAATAAATCCGTGTAGGAAAAGGGACTTGGTGCATGGCATATGCGCATATCGCATGGGTAAAAATATGTATTTTGCCACGCTTTACAATTCATACATAAGTGTATGATTATATAGTGGAGCTCCTCTTTAGTTTTCCACAATGTGGGACTAAAGGTTCCACTTCATTCACCCAAAAATGAGTGAGTATCCTTAGACCATTAGGTCATTAGATCAAACCACACTAAGACCATAAAACCTTTTAATTAAAACTCATTTTCTCCAACATTAATGTCAAATTTATGATAGCTAAAATTCTTTTTGCTTGCATATTCTCTCCCATGCTACCCAACATTTTTTTCTTTCTATCAGCTGTTGATCCCCGCAAGAAGTCCTTCATAAGTTTGATGAACTTTATTTATATCTCCATTGGCAAAGGCTAGTTACTCCAGTTGGTCAGGGACTAACTCTCATTACTCCATTAGGTTCAAAATTGTGCCTGACTCAAACATATCCGAGTCAGATGTGTGTGTCAAGTTAGATTTCGAGTCAGATAAAAGAAGAAGAAAAAAAACTAATGATTTGATTCAGGCCGAGCCAGAAGCTGAGTCAAATCCAACCAAATAAGGTGGTCAAACACTCAAACCTAAAACGAAGTAAGTAAGGAAATAATAAACCTATTTATATATATGAACAGTCCTGAATGCGGCATCAATAGAAGTTTTAAAGATACTCAGTTCAATCAATGGAGAATTTACCTTTAGAAATCGCTGAAAATATACTTTCTCGCTTGCCAATGGTCTAAAAGATAAAATCTAGAGAAGTATGCAAAACATGGCGAACTTTGGTACCTAAACCCAAGAGGGGTTTAATTTACGGGATTTCACACCACAATGCAACCGAACTAGAAGCACAATTCTACTTCTCAGAACAAAATAATTATAAGGTTGATGATAACTACTTGGGTGCACTTACGAAGTTAGAGCACCGTATAATCTTACCATCATCATCATCCTTCCAAAGTTTCATGGTTGGTTCATGTCACGGTTTAATTTGTTATGCCAGTTACGCCATGTGGGGAAGTTGCGAAAGAAAAATCTATATTTGCAATCCTGTCACTGGAGAGCAAATTCAACTTCCAACTATTCAACTTCCAAAGGACGATACTTACGCTTATGTAGAACAGTCGATTGGATTCAGTTACAATCTTTCACGTAACGAGTACAAGGTTGTCGAACTCGCACAACTTTTTTAGGCAGAACAAACAACTCGGGTGTATACCCTCCCGCATGGTGGTGGTGCTGGTGCCGAGTGGAGAAATATAACAAATAAGATTACAAAATATAATAGTCCCCGTGAGGGTGTTTTACCATCTCGTATGTGTTTTTGCAGGTGGAGCTCTTTACTGGATTGATAAGTACAGTGAAATACCTGAGACTATAGTAGCTTTCGATTTGAAACATGAGACGTTTGAATTACTCCCATCAATTCCTTCTGCTGATAGTGAAGCTAATGTCGGACTCATGGTATTGGGAGGGAATTTGTGTGTTCTAGATGTAGTTTTCGGTAAACTTGTCACGATATGGGAGTTAAGGATTAAAAAATCGGCCAAACATACACAGAAACGTTACAAGTGGCGTACAAAGTTTAGCATAGAATGGGAAGAATGGAGCTGGTTTGATCCAGGGGAGCTAACTGAGGGCGAGAAATATTTCTTGTGGTACAATGTTGTTCTCTCTTGTTATGACCTTGCAACTAAAACTTTGAGAAAGCTAGAGGAGACTTTAAGGAAATTCTTGGAAGATGGTAAGCGTTCGGTATATACCACCACTCCGGCAACTCCTTTCATGCATAGCCTTGATTCGTTGAAAGTAGATGTGGAGGGAAGATTTAGAAAGGAGAAGAAAAGCTCCTTAAGAAAGAGGAAAAGAAATTTTGACTGGCAATTCTAAATAATCTATTATTGTTCTTTTTTTTCTTTTTTTTCCTTATCAAATACTCCCTCAGATGAGCTAATTGGTTTTGAATTTTGTCGTATAGATACATGAGCGCTAATTGGTTATGAGTTTTGCCCTATAGATAGATGAGCTATCTCACTAGTCAAGGGTATTTCTAAAGCTACCATTAAATATGTATAATTTGATAGTCATGCTTATATATGTTGCTGTTGATGGTGGTTTTTAGACAAGGGGTAAAATCGTAAAACCCCATGACCTAGTGTTACCCGCAACACATTAAATAAGAGCATTCAACTCAGGTGTAAATAATTAATAGGGGTATTTTTTCAAAATACCAGACATTAGGTTTTTTCAACACGTAACCCTAATTCCAAAACCAAGCCGCATATCGCGCACCATGGCAACCATGCCAAAACAAGCCGCATATCGCGCACCATGGCAACCATGCCAAACCAAGCCGCATATCGCGCACCATGGCAACAATGCCAAACCAAGCCGCATATCTGCGCACCATGGCAACCATGCCAAACCAAGCCGCACATGCAGCACCATGACAACCATGCCAAACCAAGCCGCACTCTGCGCACCATGGCAACCATGCCAAAAACAAGCCGCATCTGCGCACCATGGCAACAATGCCAAACCAAGCCGCACTCGCGCACCATGGCAACCATGCCAAAAACAAGCCGCATATCGCGCACCATGGCAACAATGCCAAACCAAGTCAAGATATCGCGCACCATGGCAACCATGCCAAACCAAGCCGCACCCTCGCGCACCATGGCAACCATGCCAAAACAAGCCGCATATCTGCGCACCATGGCAACAATGCCAAACCAAGTCGCATATTGCGCACCATGGCAACAATGCCAAACCAAGCCAGATATCGCGCACCATGGCAACCATGCCAAACCAAGCCGCATATCGCGCACCATGGCAACCATGCCAAACCAAGCCGCACTCGCGCACCATGGCAACAATGCCAAACCAAGCCGCATATCGCGCACCATGGCAACAATGCCAAACCAAGCCGCACCCTCGCACACCATGGCAACCATGCCAAACCAAGCCGCATACTGCGCACCATGGCAACAATGCCAAACCAAGCCGCATACTGCGCACCATGGCAACCATGCCAAACCAAGCCGCATACTGCGCACCATGGAAACCATGCCAAACCAAGCCGCACTCTACGCACCATGGCAACCATGCCTAAAACAAGCCGCATACTGCGCACCATGGCAACAATGCCAAACCAAGCCGCACTCTGCGCACCATGGCAACCATGCCAAAAACAAGCCGCATACTGCGCACCATGGCAACAATGCCAAACCAAGCCGCATACTGCGCACCATGGCAACAATGCCAAACCAAGCCGCACCCTGCGCACCATGGCAACCATGCCAAAAACAAGCCGCATACTGCACACCATGGCAACAATGCCAAACGAAGCCGCATATTGCGCACCATGGCAACAATGCCAAACCAAGCCGCACCCTGCGCACCATGGCAACAACGCCAAATTCCAAGCCGCTATGCCTTTGGCCCACGCCAAACATAGCGCCCTAGGCTTGCAAGACTTGCAACTAGGTCAACATGGCTGCACGTGCCATTGGCACATGCCAAAACGTGTCGCAAGCCATATTTCCAAGTCGCTATGACTTTGGCCCACGCCCAACATAGCGCCCTAGGTTTGCAAGACTTGCAACTAGGTCCACATGGTTGCACGTGCCATTGGAACATGCCAAAACGTGTCGCAAGCCATATTTCCAAGTCCCTATGACTTTGGCCCACGCCAAACATAGCGCCCTAGGTTTGCAAGACTTGCAACTAGGTCAACATGGCTGCACGTGCCATTGGCACATGCCAAAACGTGTCGCAAGCCATATTTCCAAGTCGCTATGACTTTTGGCCCACGCCCAACATAGTGCCCTAGGTTTGCAAGACTTGCAACTAGGTCAACATGGCTGCACGTGCCATTGGCACATGCCAACACGTGTCGCAAGCCATACTTCCAAGCCGCTATGCCTTTGGCCCACGCCAAACATAGCGCCCTAGGCTTGCAAAACATGCAACTAGGTCAACATGGCCATGCATGCCATTGGCACATGCCAACATGCTCGCTAGCTAGTTTCCCTAGCAAAATCACGGCCCTAACGGCCATGCATGCCATTGGCACATGCCAACATGCTCGCTAGCTAGTTTCCCTAGCGAAATCACGGCCCCAACGGCCATGCATGCCATTGGCACATGCCAACATGCTCGCTAGCTAGTTTCCCTATCAAGGTCACGGCCCTAATGGCCACGCATGTCATTGGCACATGCCAACATGCTCGCTAGCTAGTTTCCCTAGCAAAATCACGGCCCTAACGGCCACGCATGCCATTGGCACATGCCAACATGCTCGCTAGCTAGTTTCCCTATCAAGGTCACGGCCCTAACGGCCACGCATGCCATTGGCACATGCAAACATGCTCGCTAGATAGTTTCCCTATCAAGGTCACGGCCCTAACGGCCACGCATGCCATTGGCACATGCCAACATGCTCGCTAGCTAGTTTCCCTATCAAGGTCACGGTGGCCACGCATGCCATTGGCACATGCCAACATGCTCGCTAGCCAGTTTCCCTATCAAGGTCACGGCCCTAATGGCCACGCATGCCATTGGCACATGCCAAACACACACGATGGTAGCCTAACTTGCAAACCGTGCAACCTACCACCAAGGCATTCCGCACATGCCATTGGCACATGCCAAACACACACGCTGGTAGCCTAACTTGCAAAACCGTGCAACCTACCAACATGGCATTCCACACATGCCGTTGGCACATGCCACACACGCCACTAGCAGCTCTGGCATTACCACTTACGCTCGAGGTGCAACTCGCAACGAAGGCATTCCGCACATGCCATTGGCACATGCCACATGCGTCCCTAGCAGCACCACTTGCACACAAGATGCAACCAATACTCGAGACATCAACACAAACTGGGGGATGCTTCTTTAGGGTTTTGGTTTGGCGGTCACAGCATGCAGCGTACACTACGCTCACATTAAGAAAGCGTAAAAAAGAATAAAGCGGTCAAATAAAAGAGGAAATAATGGTGAAAAACGTTTTCGCCCATTAAACCATGCGGTTACCACCTCCTCCCATTATTTCACCCTTTACTCTCTTCCTTCATGAGGCCAGAGTACGTTTCAAACTCGACTTGTATAAATAGGTCTTACCTATTTCCACCAGACAACAAGTCTCGGTCAGGAGAAATATACTACACTTACACTCTCAGAAAGGAAACTTTGCAAGCTCTCCCAAAAAGCTTTCATCTCTTGCAAGCTTCCTAAGCTTTCACTTTCTGATACAAGTCGAGATACTACTCTCCTCAACACCTTTCTTTGCTTCCCTCCCCAAATCAACCCTTCTCCTCCACTTTGTGAACGAAGCAAGTCTGGAACGGCCATTTCTTGGTTTAGGCCGGACTTGTACAGATTGATCTCTCGAACCTATAAAGTGCTCACGTGAAGAACATTTGTTTAGGGTTTGAACCAGTTTCTCACTCACCTACCGAATTTACCGAAATCGGCAGAAACGATTTTTACCCATAAACAATTGGCGACCACGGCGGGAGGATTGATCTTTCGGTTACAACATCATGTTCTAGCTCCCATCCGCAACTTTCGCGCAAGCATGGTCGGCTATCAGGCAATCTCCACAAACATGGATCCCGCCCAAGGTCATGATAACTCCTCGAATTCTAAAAGCGGCACCACCAATGGAGAAGTCTCAAGATCGGGTTGACTCGATGCGTGTTCGGAGATCCACGCGAAACATGGACACGATGAAGGACGCGATTACCAGCATACTCGACTTCCTCATCAATCTAGCATCGGGGCCAAGTGATCCATACTCCCCAGGAGATCAAGAGCAAGGGACTAATATCCCGAATAAGTGTGCTCAAATCAACGGTTTCGTCACTGGCTGGAAGCCAGCGGACCAGGAGGAGACCGTATTGATAGAAAACTTATGTGAATTGCTGCACCTCTCCAAGGACCAACGGATAAAAACATTCTCTGCTATCAACCGAATAGCACTAAACGCATCACTAGTTCCTGCACCCACGGGGACTCCAAGGATCCCCGGAAGATCCGCCAACAATATTGTTTTCACCGACGACGACATGATGGTAGAAGACGGTCACAACCGGGCCTTGCATGTTACGGCTCTCGTCAAGAACATAGAGTTTCAAGAGCGCTCATTGACACGGGGTGCATCTTCCAATGTCATCACTCTCAAGACACTCAAAGCTGCCAAGGTGCGGCCTAATGAGATCATACGACAGCCCACTACGATGACGGATTTCGAGGGCAACCAAACTAGTACATACGGCTACATCAACTTGGAGCTGGTAGTAGGGCCAATCCAATCAAGCGTGAAGTTTGATTAATTGAAAAAGAACCAGACTACCATATGATACTGGGAAGGCCGTGGCTGCACAATCTCAAAATCGTCCCTTCAACATACCACCAATGCCTGAAAACAGTATTAAACGGAGAAGTCGTTCGCATTTCCGCGTCTCTGTCCCCCTATGCACCACTCTACTGCGTAGAAGCACATGGGCCGAAGGAGGGTTCAAAAGGCGTGGCGACCAAGATTCACAGTTTTCTGCTACCAAAATGGACATCGCTCAGAGATAGCGACAAACTGGAGATACCCCGCAGAGGAGACCGTCCTCCCACCACACCCTCAGAAGGAAGACTCGCCAGTCTCTTGCCACTGGGCGTAACCCGTGCCCGCACCAAGCGAGAGTGCACCCTTACCGCAAGACGAAGCAAAAAGGGGAAGCTCACACATTATAACCGCTGTTAGCAATTAGCAGGGGAGACCATGGCCCGGTCTCTCCGCCCGAAGGAATGTCTTCACAATAACCCGGAGGAAGTTCCAGACGCCCCTCAGAAGCTACAAGATGGGACCGACTTAACCACCGACGAACTCGAAACTGTCAATATAGGGAATGAGGAATTTCCGCGACCCATTCCGATCGGGTTCGACTCTACATCTCGCGGAACGCTCAAAGCTAGTCGACCTACTCAAAGAATATCAAGACGTCTTCGCATGGACTTATGAAGAAATGCCTGGCTTGGATGGAAAACTGGTCACCCACCATCTGCGTGTGATACCCGGATCCAAACCAGTCAAGCAGCCTCCAAGACAATTTAGACACGATGTAGAAGAACAGATCAAGGCAGAGGTCCAAAAATAAATAGCCGCTGGATTCATCAGGCCTATTCATCATCCTACTTGGTTGGCCAATATCGTTCCCGTTAAAAAGAAGAATGGTCAGATCAGATGTTGTGTCGATTTCAGGGATTTGAACAAGTGCTGCCCCAAAGATGATTTTCCGCTACCTAACATCGACATGCTGGTAGATGCTACCAGTGGACATGGTATGTTCTCTTTCATGGATGGATATAGCGGATACAACCAGATAAAGATGTATGAGCACGACGCAAGTAAGACTGCTTTCCGTACCCCTCTCGGAAACTTCTATTACATCGTAATGCCTTTCGGTCTGAAGAATGCTGGCGCTACTTACCAACGCGCCATGACTACCATCTTCCACGATATGATGCACAAGCAAGTCGAAGGTTACGTAGATGACGTGGTAGTTAAATCTAAGACTCGAGCGGATCATCCAGAAACGCTGCGCCAAGTGTTCGAAAGATGCCGCGAGTACAAGTTGAAGATGAATCCTGTGAAATGCGCCTTTGGTGTATCTTCGGGGAAATTCTTGGGATTCCAAGTGACGGCCGCAGGAATAAAAGTTGATCCAGTCAAAACGCAAGCTATCCTCACGATGCCGCCACCACGAACCATAAAGGAGCTCCAGAGTTTCATGGGCAAGGTAAACTACATTCGTCGCTTCATACCGGGGCTGGCACAACTCACCACTACGTTTACCCCTCTGCTAAAGAAAGGAGCGAATTTCGCATGGGCTACGCCTAAGAAAAAGCGTACCAGGAAGATCAAAGCAAATATTGTCCTCTCCAGCCATCATGAAGCCTCCTATGCGAGGAAAACCACTATGTCTCTACACAGCCTTTAGCGATACTGCCATTGGAGCTCTCCTCGCACAAGAGGACGACAAAGGAATGGAATACCCCATATACTATTTCAGTCGAACGTTGAGAGACGCTGAACTCAGATACCCCAAGGCGGAAAAGGCATGTTTAGCACTGATTTATTCCATCCAGTTCTGCACTACCTCCTCTCCAATAAAGTGGTGCTAGTATCCAAATCAGACCCTGTAAAGTTTCTCCTCTTGAAACCTGCTTTGATAGGGAGGCCGGCTAAATGGCTCCTGCAGCTGTCAGAGTTCGACATAACGTGCGTCTCCCCAAAGGCCATAAAGGGCCAAGCTGTTGCGGACCTGTTAGCAGCATTCCCAGGGGAAGATACCGCAGAATTACGAGAAGATCTCCCGGGAGATCTTCCAGATATATTTTTAGTCAAAGAAGAAACGTGGCTCTTGTTCTTCGACGGCTCCTCCACCCCAAAGACTATACTGGGAGGAGCGGGTGTTGTACTAGTATCTCTTCTTTGGAGAAGTCTTCTCGCACTCTTTCAAGCTAGACTTTCCGTGCACCAATAACTCAGCTGAGTACGAAGCTTTCCTCATCGGACTATCACTAGCCAAACAAGTCGGGGCCACGCGTTTGGAGATAAGAGGAGATTCCAAATTACTCATCAACCAGGTAAACGGGATCTATGCATTGAAGGAACTAACACGGCACCATACGGGTGAAGCACAAAAATACTCAATTATTTCGCTGAAGCAACCATCACACATGTCAGCCGTAGCAGCAACAAGCATGCCGACTGCTTAGCTACACTAGCCTCGAGGCTGCAGTTTGAAGGGACTGAGGAAACCCTGATAGTAAAACGGCGAACGATAGCTTCAACGTGGCTTTCACAACCTGAGAAAGCCGAAGATGACGACTGGAGAACTCCTATCATTCAAGAACTCAACAACTCACTCTTTCAAGGGAAGGTCGACCTCAAGACCTTGCGGAATTTCTTTATGCTTCAAGGTTTTTCAGATCGCCGAAATCCAGACGGATCTCTCGTCAAGGTGTCTCGGGGAAGAGGAAGCACAAAGAAGCAGGCTGAACGTATTCATGCCGAAGTCTCGTGGGATAACATCGGTGGTAACCCTCTACCGTCGTTTACAACGACTTGGATACTATCGGCCGAGATGGAAACCCAATCCCGATTGCTCCAAAAAGCGTGTCCAAATTGCTAGGCGCCCCCATGTCGGTCAGAAATCCTCAACATCAGCCACACTGGGATCGGGAGCCGTACATCGCTTTCCTTCGCGATAGCATTCTTCCTACTAACAAAGAGGATGCTTCCAAACTAAGAGAAGTCCAAAAGGTTCGTGTTCCATGATGGGGTTTTATATCGCAAGAGTTTCGGGGGAGGTCTACTAAGGTGTTTGGATGACACAGAGGTCCCAGTTATGTTAAGAGAAATGCACGAAGGCGAACACCAAGGAAAACAGAAATCATTCCTACAGATACACGAAAGGTACTACTGGCCGACCATGGAAGACGACGCGGCTACCTTCGTTCAGAGATGCCGAGAATGCCAGATTCATGGAAACCTCATCAACATGCCTCCAACACCCCTGCACGCAATAAGTAGCCCGTGGCCCTTTTATAGCTGGGGACTCGACATCATCGGGAAGATCAACCCCCCATCCTCAAAACGGCATGAGTACATAATAACCGCGACCGAGTACTTTACCAAGTGGGTTGAGGCCGTCCCACTGAAAGGAACCACCGGAGCCACAATCGCGGCGTTCATCAAGGAGCACATCATCTGCCGTTTTGGCGTACCTAAACACATCATCACCGACAACGGCACACATTTCTCTAACAAGCAAGTACAGGAACTACTTGAGAGGTACGGGATCAAACAAGTCTTCTCTACCATCTATTATCCTCAGGGAAATGGGCAAGCCGAAAGTACCAACAAGACTCTGATCCGAATCCTCAGTAGGACAAGACATGACAATCCCGTAACCTGGCATGAGCAATTGCCAATGGCTCTCTGGGCGTGAATATCTCCTAGAAGCTCCACCGGCGTGTCTCCTTACTCTCTCGTCTACGGACAGACGCAATCCTCCCGCAGAAATCAAGATCCCGTCCGCGAAGTGCGCGCAATGAGCGGACCCCAGTGGAACGAAGCCGAATCACTCAATGCCAGAATTGCGGAACTAGATACTCTAGACTCCAAAAGATCCCGGGCGGAGGAACATGCGCAAATATACAGGAACAGGATTTCCAGGGCGTACAACAGCCATGTAAAACCCAGGGTTTTCAAGGAAGGAGATCTGGTGCTAAAAACCGCCAAACACATCCAAAGAAGACGCATCAAGACCAAAGTTTTCTCCCAAATGGGAAGGGCCGTACATAATCACTAAAGCGTATAACAACGGTTACTACAAGATCATCAAAGAAGATGGGGGAAAGCTAGAGACAGTTATCAATGGAAAATGGCTAAAGGTGTACTACGCCTAATCATTCCCTGCAACATGCTACATCAAAAGTGTGAACGTCCGGTGCATTTTCTCCGCTTTTACTTTCTTTCTTATCAGTTATCGAATTTCAATACAAAGCCAATGGATTAGCGGAATCTCTTTATTTTCTTCAAAAAAAAAAAAAAGAGAAAAAGGGGAGCTTTCGAATCTCATAATCAGAAAAGCCCATCTAGTAAATTATAATCCTTACAAAACATCATCTTCAATCGGCCATGATATCTTTCAGTCCTACTTTTCAAATCTCGAGTTAACTCCTCAATCTTCCGAGACTCCAGGGCCAAAATTTCCTCTTCTTCCAGCATGGCTTTCGTGGCGTGAATCACACCAAAGCAAGAATACCAGCCCTCATCAACCTTCACAATACCGAGGCGGTGCGCAACCAGCCTAACGTTAAATTCCAAAGATTCGCAGTAGACACCATGTTCTCCCACTTTTGGATGGCTGACTCAACAAAGACGAATGGACACATTCTCCATCTCCACAATCATTGGCAGAAGACAGCTCACTACGTAAAACCAAAGCGGACGAACATCACTTCACCACGTTCCCGGTAGCAATATGGCCATACGTTTTCCATATCCTCGTATAAAGGGCTACGAATTCTTTCCGCACCAAGAAACCACCAACATTCCGATAATTGGAGGAGAGACACCTCATACGAGTCCCAAACGATGAACTGCAGAAGGGTATTCATGACAAGAGAGCCCTAAATCGGCATTCTCCAAATCCGCAGCAGAGTCAACAAGGTCGGACTGAAGGAAGAGGAACAACTAGGTCATCCTCGTCGATAACAGGTGACGCATGCTCCAACAGGATATCTCTGCACAAGGAAATTTTCCCATTTACACAACAAGCATTAAAGTGTGTGTCAATCCGTTAAAGAAGAAGAAAACATACCGGTATGATTTTCTTAACCCGAATAACATTTGTTGGGACGCTCATGCAAGAATCAGACCTCGCGCCCTCATCCGGAGAACCTGACTGGTTAGAAGATGACTCGAATCTGCGCGACATGACAAAGAGAGAAATCCAACAAGAAGAATCTTTTCTCAAACAAGGAATATGATGCGTTTGCATTGGGTATAAATACGGGATTCTAAAAAGGAAAGGAAGCAATGAGGGACATAACGCTTTCAGATTCTAGCATGAACAATGCCCTAATTGAAGCCGCACGTGAAGTAAAGCAAAATAAGGAAACTTTGCTATCCGAAGAAACTCCTACTCCCTCCTTATTTACATAAGTCACGCATGCAAGCATGGTTTCCAAGATTGGACCGGCCCCACCAATTGCGCCGACCTCCCAATGCCGCCCAAGTCACGCCTGCAAGCACGAACGGCTTCTACACTTCGCGCCGGTCCCACCAGCTAGCACACTCGGTTTCCAAACTCACGCCAACTTCCCAAGTGTCGCCTAAGCCGCATCGGCCCACCAATTATGCCGCCTCCCGATTTGTGCAAAACTACCAGAGGCAAGGATTCCAAACCCTATTTATAAAAGGTCAGACAAGCCTCCTTCAAATTTCCTTACGTTTTGTTGTTAATAGTTTGTCACCATGGCAACCATGCCAAAACAAGCCGCATACTGCGCACCATGGCAACCATGCCAAACCAAGCCGCATACTGCGCACCATGGCAACCATGCCAAACCAAGCCGCACTCTGCGCACCATGGCAACCATGCCAAAAACAAGCCGCATACTGCGCACCATGGCAACAATGCCAAACCAAGCCGCACTCTGCGCACCATGGCAACAATGCCAAAAACAAGCCGCATACTGCGCAACATGGCAACAATGCCAAACCCAGCCGCATACTGCGCAACATGGTAACAATGCCAAACAAAGCCGCACCCTGCGCACCATGGCAACCATGCCAAAACAAGCCGCATACTGCGCACCATGGCAACCATGCCAAACCAAGCCGCATACTGCGCACCATGGCAACAATGCCAAACCAAGCCGCGATATCGCGCACCATGGCAACCATGCCAAACCAAGCCGCATATCGCGCACCATGGCAACCATGCCAAACCAAGCCGCACTCTGCGCACCATGGCAACAATGCCAAACCAAGCCGCATACTGCGTACCATGGCAACAATGCCAAACCAAGCCGCACCCTGCGCACCATGGCAACCATGCCAAAACAAGTCGCATACTGCGCACCATGGCAACCATGCCAAACCAAGCCGCATATTGCGCACCATGGCAACAATGCCAAACCAAGCCGCATATCGCGCGCACCATGGCAACCATGCCAAACCAAGCCGCATATCACAAGACCATGGCAACCATGCCAAACCAAGATCTGCACTCTACGCACCATGGCAACCATGCCAAAAACAAGCCGCATACTGCGCACCATGGCAACAATGCCAAACCAAGCCGCACTCTGCGCACCATGGCAACCATGCCAAACACAAGCCGCATACTGCGCACCATGGCAACAATGCCAAACCAAGCCGCATACTGCGCACCATGGCAACAATGCCAAACCAAGCCGCACTCGCGCACCATGGCAACCATGCCAAAAACAAGCCGCATACTGCGCACCATGGCAACAATGCCAAACCAAGCCGCATACTGCGCACCATGGCAACAATGCCAAACCAAGCCGCACTCTGCGCACCATGGCAACAATGCCAAATTCCAAGCCGCTATGCCTTTGGCCCACGCCAAACATAGCGCCCTAGGCTTGCAAGACTTGCAACTAGGTCAACATGGCTGCACGTGCCATTGGCACATGCCAAAACGTGTCGCAAGCCATATTTCCAAGTCGCTATGACTTTGGCCCACGCCCAACATAGCGCCCTAGGTTTGCAAGACTTGCAACTAGGTCCACATGGCTGCACGTGCCATTGGCACATGACAAAACGTGTCGCAAGCCATATTTCCAAGTCGCTATGACTTTGGCCCACACCCAACATAGCGCCCTAGGTTTGCAAAACTTGCAACTAGGTCAACATGGCTGCACGTGCCATTGGCACATGCCAAAACGTGTCGCAAGCCATATTTCCAAGTCGCTATGACTTTTGGCCCACGCCCAACATAGCGCTTTAGGTTTGCAAGACTTGCAACTAGGTCAACATGGCTGCACGTGCCATTGGCACATGCCAACACGTGTGGCAAGCCATACTTCCAAGCCGCTATGCCTTTGGCCAACGCCAAACATAGCGCCCTAGGCTTGCAAAACATGCAACTAGGTCAACATGGCCATGCATGCCATTGGCACATGCCAACATGCTCGCTAGCTAGTTTCCCTAGCAAAATCATGGCCCTAACGGCCATGCATGCCATTGGCACATGCCAACATGCTCGCTAGCCAGTTTCCCTAGCAAAATCACGCCCCTAACGGCCATGCATGCCATTGGCACATGCGAACATGCTCGCTAGCTAGTTTCCCTAGCGAAATCACGGCCCCAACGGCCATGCATGCCATTGGCACATGCCAACATGCTCGCTAGCTAGTTTCCCTATCAAGGTCACGGCCCTAATGGCCACGCATGCCATTGGCACATGCCAACATGCTCGCTAGCTAGTTTCCCTAGCACAATCACGGCCCTAACGGCCACGCATGCCATTGGCACATGCCAACATGCTCGCTAGATAGTTTCCCTATCAAGGTCACGGCCCTAACGGCCACGCATGCCATTGGCACATGCCAACATGCTCGCTAGCTAGTTTCCCTATCAAGGTCACGGCCCTAACGGCCACGCATGCCATTGGCACATGCCAACATGCTCGCTAGCTAGTTTCCCTATCAAGGTCACGGCCCTAACGGCCACGCATGCCATTGGCACATGCCAACATGCTCGCTAGCCAGTTTCCCTATCAAGGTCACGGCCCTAATGGCCACGCATGCCATTGGCACATGCCAAACACACACGCTGGTAGCCTAACTTGCAAACCGTGCAACCTACCACCAAGGCATTCCGCACATGCCATTGGCACATGCCAAACATACACGCTGGTAGCCTAACTTGCAAACCGTGCAACCTACCACCAAGGCATTCCGCACATGCCATTGGCACATGCCAAACACACACGCTGGTAGCCTAACTTGCAAAACCGTGTAACCTACCACCAAGGCATTCCGCACATGCCGTTGGCACATGCCACACACGCCACTAGCAGCTCTGGCATTACCACTTACGCTCGAGGTGCAACTCGCAACGAAGGCATTCCGCACATGCCACATGCGTCCCTAGCAGCACCACTTGCACACAAGATGCAACCAACACTCGAGACATCAACACAAACTGGGGGATGCTTCTTTAGGGTTTTGGTTTGGCGGTCACAGCATGCGGCGTACACTACGCTCACATTAAGAAAGCGTGAAAAGGAATAAAGCGGTCAAATAAAAGAGGAAATAATGGTGAAAAACGTTTTCGCCCATTAAACCATGCGGTTACCACCTCCTCCCATTATTTCACCCTTTACTCTCTTCCTTCATGAGGCCAGGGTACGTTTCAAACTCGACTTGTATAAATAGGTCTTACCTATTTCTACCAGGCAACAAGTCTCGGTCAGGAGAAATATACTACACTTACACTCTCAGAAAGGCAACTTTGCAAGCTCTCCCAAAAAGCTTTCATCTCTTGCAAGCTTCCTAAGCTTTCACTTTCTGATACAAGTCGAGATACTACTCTCCTCAACACCTTTCTTTGCTTCCCTACCCAAATCAACCCTTCTCATCCACTTTGTGACCGAAGCAAGTCTGGAACGGCTATTTCTTGGTTTAGGCCGGACTTGTACAGATTGATCTCTCGAACCTATAAAGTGCTCACGTGCAGCACATTTGTTTAGGGTTTGAACCAGTTTCTCACTCACCTACCGAATTTACCGAAATCGGCAGAAACGATTTTTACCCATAAACAGTTGCGTAAGTGTTTTAAAATGCTTTTCAACAGTATAAAGTTTACGAAAAACCGTGTTATAGTTTAAAAGATAAATCATTTTTAAGCTTATTATCCATAAGGGTATAATTGTAAAAAATACTTAAACATACTCCCCTTTTCTCCTTGACTTAAGAATTGTGCAAAATTAAAACTAGCTCATCTAATTTGGGACGGAGGGAGTAGTATAAAATTGAAGTTGCTTAAGATTCTCACCATTTAGGTAACTGGGAGTAGTATAAAATTTCAGTTGCATAAGATTCTCACCAATGAAGTAACTGAAAATTGGTGATATTTCGTTACATACACTAACAGAACACAAGATAACTGTTATTTATCAACAAAATTGAAGATCCAACAGGAATTTACCTAAAACTATGACTGAAATGTGCATTTCTTCCAAAAGTGTGACCAATTTGAAAATTCTTCTAAAAGTGTGACCATGACCGGTCAACCGACATATATGCCCTAGTCTTTTATGGAAATACCGGATCTGTCCTCAGATGTGTACATATCGACAACATATGTGTACACATCGGGTAAGGATGTGTAGACACCCCTTCATGGATGTGTACATATAGACACACTGATACCCCATCATATTTTAACCGATGTGTAGATATTATATGTAGACATCCAGAATCTAGGCGTAATCATATGTGGACATCCATGTTTCGAAGTCTAGACATCGGATACTATTCATAAAATATGTGGACATCAGGCTATAAATATGTGGACATCAGCTATAAAATGTGGACTTCAACTATAAAATGTGGACATCAGCTATAAATATGTGGACATCAGGCTATAAATGTGTAGACATCGGACTATAAAGGGTACCTTGGGTATTAGGTAAAGTCAGTCACACTTTTGGAAGATATTGGGGATCAGTCATACTTTTGGAAGAAATGCACATTTCAGTCACAGTTTTGTGTATTTCCTCAGATCCAACTGGATTTACGCAGCAGTATCACTATGTCAACTGCATTGAAGTGAATTCTGTTACTGTGTCCATGGCTTCCTTTATGTGTGTGGCATCAGTAACCTAGAAGTAAATCAATGTCCACATTTAAACATAAGAGAAGGCTGAATAAAAAATAGATGCACTTTCTGTGAAAGCAGCCAAGAAGTATCATTTCCACATTCAAAAGTGTTCTTAGGATTGCAACTTAAACCTTGTTCCCAGAAACAACCTAACTAGTGTACTTTTCAGGGTTAAAAGAAAAAGTATGTCTGATCAATAAATGAACTTAGATCATGAACCAAAGCACAACCAGAGTTTCCCAGAATATCAGACTAGTGAAATAAAATAACAAAAGGTAATTTTATCCCCAACCTGGCCTTGAGCGAGACCACCCATATCTCTTTTTGTAGCGTGTTCCGTTGCTTTGTCCATGGCTTCCTTTATGTCCGTGGCATCGAGAACCTGGAATACAATCAATTTCCACATTTAAACATACTATACATCAGTGTTAGAGAAGGCTAAAGTATCCAACTTCAAAAGTGTTCTTAGGATTTCAGCATAAAGCTTGTTCCCGGAAATAATTCCGCTGACTTGAAACTAGAAGTGAAAACTGAGAAACGACTTTACGAACTATACACATCATTGGATGTCCCAATCCAGAGTGTCAGTATTGTAAACTAGCACTTTCTCTTATGCAAACTTTAGGAGATTTAGACGAATCATCAAGTTAATAGAGACCACCCCTCCTACTGCCGCGAAGAAGAACCTTCCCGGTACATCGATCCTTCAAAAGACAAAAATTTAGGTGAAATTCGAATAAAACATTATTATCAGTGGTAAGACGGGAAACAGACAAGAGATTGTGAGATATTTGTGGTGCAAAAGAACATTACGAAGATTCAACTTACAGTTGGGAGTTCCCAAAAGAGAGGATCCAATATTAGAAATTGGAATAGAAGAACCATTACCCATTTGAATTTGATCAGGGCCACTGTACTCGGTTGAAAACTGAAGACGAGAAAGATCATTGGTTATATGATCTGTAGCTCCTTTATCAGGAGTCCATGGAGAAGTTGGCAGTAAGCCTGTCTGAGAAGCATATGCGCGAGGTGTAGAATACGGTGGTTGACGTCGAGGAGGACGAAAACTTCGATCAAAGCGATTCCAGCAATCCGGATCCTCATGATTCTTACGACCACATAGTTGACATGGAATCAAAACTTCGAACGAGCAAGATTGCGTTGGGGTTGAGGTAGGTTGGACACATGGAAGCGAGATGAGTTTGGTGCAGCAAAGAAACCGTGTTGGAGAAGAGTTGTTCATTGCGGAGAAGCGAGACGAGCTTGGTGCAGTAGTACGAGACGGTGCAACAACATTAAAAACTGGTTGAGAATTCAGCGTCTTTGTCTGTTGCTCAACACGCAACTCAAAAGTTAGGAGAAACGTGAGAAAATCTTCCACAATCAGCGAGCTCATTGTGGTGGTTAAAGACGTAACGATGGCATCATAGGAACTGTTCAAACCAGCAAGGAGGCAGTGTCGAAATTCATTATCAGTAACAACTGTATCGGCAGCAGCAAGACTATCAACCAAATCTCGAGCCCGATCTATCTATGCTCGCATAGATTGAGAACCCTTCTTTAAGGCACGTAACTCACAGTGAAGGTGGTGAATTTGAGCATCGTATTTGGACGCATATTGAGCTTCGAGAGTGATGTCCAGATTTGTTGAGACGTAGTGAGACGATATACATGACAAAAAGAACAAGGAGTTAGTGAAGAGAAGAGCCAACCGTTGATGGTGGTTTTTAGACAAGGGGTAAAATCGTAAAACCCCGAATAACCTAATGTCACCATGCGACACATTTATTAGAACATTAATAGGGGTATTTTTTCAAATTAGGGTTCCAACGAACAAAACCCTAATTCCCCTCTGTGCCAATGGCAAATCATGCCAGCCACACCAAACGCGCCAAAGCATGCCAACCATGCTAGCCGCACCTCCGTGCCAATGGAAAATCATGTCAGCCACACTTAGCCCAAGCTAGCCGCGCCATGCCAAACGCACTCTGCCTTGGCCCTAGCTATGCCAGTCACACCAAACGCGCCAAAGCATGCCAACCATGCTAGCCGCACCTCCATGCCAATGGCAAATCATGCCATCCACACTTAGCCCGAGCTAGCCGCGCCATGCCAAACGCACTCTGCCTTGGCCCTAGCTAGCCTAGCGACGCCATGCCAAAATAGCGCCCGCGCCTAGGCTTGCAAACCGTGAAACCTAGGCCAAATTGGCCACGCATGCCATTGGCACATGCCAACACGCTCGCTGGTAGCTTTTCCTACCAGGCCGTGACCCAAATTGGCCACGCATGCCATTGGCACATGCCAACACGCTCGCTGGTAGCTTTTTTTACCTGGCCATGGCCTTAATGGCCGAGCATGCCATTGACACATGCCAACACGCATCGCCGGGTAGCTTTTCCTACTGTGCCGTGACCCAAATTGGCCACGCATGCCATTGGAACATGCCAACACGCATCGCTGGTAGCTTTTCTTACCCAGGACATGGCCCTAATGGCCGAGCATGCCGTAAATGAATTCTGACTGAAAACTCTGTTGGCAGTTAGAGCTAAGCATTCTTACTTATGAAAGAAATGTAAATCAAATTTCATTATCTAACTCAAACTAGCGTGTAAGTGGCAAATAATGTAACAAGTTCTCTTATTCTGCATCACCATCATACTATCCAATAATAGGTCCTTGAGCCTTACCGAGGTTGACTTCCATAATGAAAGTCCTAATATGTTTAACCATGTCGGAGTTATGCTTCTCGGAGGCATTTCAATATAATTAGATGTGCTCCATAATTATAATCAAAAGAAAAATAAGGCAGAAACACAAAAGTTGTTTTATGGAACTAATCTGCTATTTCCTCGTCTAAAAGGGTCATTATTAGAGATAATGAAGGCTAAGGCCTGAACTTCAATCACCAAAAGTTAACAAATACGATGCTCTGTGGTATAGCTTAACGCCCGCTCCGTGTATAGCTTAATAAACAAAATACGCCTAGTTTCTAGTGAAGTGGTAACAATTTGCTTAAAAAGAAAAGAAAAGTTCCATACGTCAGAGAGTCACGGGCATCAGTTTCAGTTTCCATAGTTCAAAAGTTCCATACAACAAACAAGACATAAAAGAGTTAAATTATTCATAAACAAAAATAAAAACTTGACTACCGTGAACATCGTGCCTAGCGTGTGCCTTTCCAATCAGCAGCTATCGTAATCCCATATCATCGTCAAATTCAATCTCATCGTGTTCGTCATATCATCTTGTCTCTTTTGATGGATGCTATTACTTCTCATGGTGATGGTTTTGGGTTGAACGTCAGTCATCTAAATTTTCATTGTGATCTTGTTGCAATACTTATCTAAGATAGTTTATCAAGTAACTTGAATACCATCGCTTCGCTCTCCGATCTGCAAAAAGATGAGCAATTAAGGCTTACTACTTTATAACAATGATGACAAATTGCTAGCACACAGTTCTCTTTTTAACACAAAGTACTCTCTATGTTCAATACTCAAACCAAATCTTCACATAAGGCTTACTTTATAACAATGATGACAAATTGCTAGCACACAGTTCTCTTTTTAACACAAAGTACTCTCTATGTTCAATACTCAAACCAAATCTTCACATAAGGCTTACTTTATAACAATGATCACGCGGTTCTCTTTTTAACACAAAGTACTCTCTATGTTCAATACCCAAACCAAATCTTCACATATATCTCCATATTAATTATCAACAATACACTAGTTAAAATTGAATAACCACAAAGATATTTAATAGTAGAATAAAGTCAAGAATCCAAACATGGCCTTGCGGCTTGACATAAAAACAACATAAACACAATGAGTAATAAATTTCATACCAAACAAAAATAGGATCACATCCAAAGATGTTATTAAGATTGAAACCAAATACAAGAGTAATACCTGCAGATGTGAATGTAAATTCGAGAACTCACATTTTGTTGACGACTCGGGAACATCTTCTTGCTCGAGCTTTTCCCTTTTATCTACTTCTCATTACATACATCTAAAAGATTCCCAAGAAAAAAGTAAAACGGAAAAAGCAGTGGAAGAAAAATCACAAATAGCAACATATTTTGTCAAGAAAATGGGAATAGTCATGAAACACAAGAGTAACACCGCAGAAGTGAATGTAAATTGAGAACTTACATTTGTTGACGACTGGGAACATCTTCTTGCTCAGCAAGTATCCTATTTTATCTACTTCTCAAACATCTACAAAGAAACCCTCGCTTATATGAGATTCGAAGCCTTAAGAATAGCTTCATTCAGAGATTTGTAATCCTGGTAAAAGTGTTAGGAACGATGATGGTTTGGTATAACTACATCCCTAATTAAAGCAAGTCGCCATTCCTTGTCTTCACCACCATTCATCATCATCTACAACAACGTAGGCTGTATCTGTGTCCCCTTCTTGCCTACCAAAGTAGTGTGTCAATGTACCGGGAATAAGGAAGAAGTCTGATCACAACCGATGCATTCTTATATCGGGAAAAATAAATTGGTTGAGGGAGCGAAGCCCATAAGGCACGATACCTTATACATGAATGCATTTCAAGAGAACCTTTATTTCCAAATTTCAGGAAAAGGCATATAGAAATTGTATCTTACATATCTAAGGTAGGATACAACTAGGCAATCATTCAAATCTAACCATAGTCATGAGAGGTCGTCAGTAAAGTCACGAAGAGTTAGAAATGACAGATAAAAAAGAGAACCAATGGTTTCAAAAATTAATAGAAAGTGAACTAATGGTCTGAAAAATTATTAGAAAACACTTTTTGCCTTGAAGAAAATAAGACTACGGCAAGTACTTTGTATAAAATCATTCAAAACAAGACTTGTCTTATTGTCATAAACACCTGACCTAGAGAGTTTGAATGTCTCCAATAAAACACAATTTATTTTAGACATGAGATCCATAATTACCGAAAGAGAAATAACTAACGGTCTATTACTCGAATTAAAACAAATACCTAAGCCGCCATTACGACCGGATATGTCTAGACCATTCTGCACAAAATATCATCCACAATTAGGCACTTCAATGTCATATGCTTAGATATGTTAAAATTTGTGAGAAAGTAGAGTATGTATTATGACGGGACGGAGGCACAAAGTAGCTGAGGAGCATCACCGCTGCCAATATTGATGGATCACTTTCTGCACTATAACCTGCATTTTTAGATTACCTTAAATGTAAGGAGTGTTCCTTATCCACATTAACTTGTTAATTGTCCGATTCATTTCAAGCACCTACAAAACATAGTAAGTGGTTAAAAAAATGTACATCTGTTAAATATGAATCTTAAAATGACTCCGCCATTGAGACTTCCCATGAGAAAGGTAATTCTAAACTAAGCTTCAAAGGAAACAAACAGATGAAACACAACTTTACTGCAACCAACTTACAAGTTATATATAACCAGGAACCTCAATCTTTGGATAACCTAAGTCAATTTTTCAAAATACACAAAAAGTTGTACTAAAAAAAAAGTTGTGAAGCTTTACATAAAATTTCAAAACCATAATTACTACATAACATATTCTTGATTAGAAAAAATCGAAACAATAGAAGCAAACACTTAATCCCTCATTACATCAGATCAATCTTAGCAATAAAATAAAATTGAGCACACCTTAGGATAATAGATCCATGAGATAACATTTGAAGAAGAATTATTACCTAGAAATTACAAACTTGATAACAAGAGTGTGGTTATGAACAGTCTACCCTTTGTTTTGTAACTTGAAAATAGCCAACTCGAGGTGTTGAACCTACCAATACTTCCGAGAGTGAGTCTACCCTTTGTTTTGTAAGTTCATCTCATCTTCAAACCCTCTTTCAAACAGCTTTCATAAGAAATCCAACCCGCATCCGAAAATACAACTAAAAATTGAGTTTGTCAAAATCATATCGACCAAATCTATTAGAAAATTCTCGAGTAATTTTGTCAAACAGTTAACGTCATAGATTTATGAGAATTAAAGTGAAAAACATAAACAAAAATTGACATGTGCATCTTCAAGAAACAACAAGACTTGGAGTGAGATTCTTACCTTTAGCTCCACTGTGAGACATGAGCAACGAGTTTTTTCAAAAAAAAAAAAAAAACGATTTCTAGCAGATTGAAAATATTTTGGTGAGGATGATGGATACTTTACTATCCTTTCATTATAAGAATCAAAGAGTAATCTAGAAAAATAATGAGAATAACCTTCTCCTCGATAACTACTCCATAAACTCGATCTCTTGATGTTTGGTTTCTTCGCCTCTATTAACAAAACCCACCAAGACTTTTTCACAAATCATTGAAATCAATCAGGAATTGAAAGAGAAAGGGAAATCAAGAGAAAAATAGTAATTTTGAGAATTAGGTTTGGGAAAGTTTTACTGCTTTAGGATTCACATACAGATTCCTAGCCCAAAATATTTAGGCAGCACATATAAATCGGAAAATTGCCATAAAATTATAATGTTGCACAAATTTTTGTAGCGCGCCACAACAAATCTTGCGCGCGCAATTTTCCCTCCATTTGACAAGGTGACAAGGTGGCAATCCGTATGACTTCTATGGGTTGCATCTATTCGTGGATAAAAAATTTTGGCTTTCTATTGGCCAGATTTAAACCACACGGGTCGAATAAAGTGATGTCAAACAATGTTCTAAAAACCTTGGGACATCAAACCGAAAAGTTACTGGGTCGAGTCAAACGGTTTAACCAAAGTGGTTCAACTCGGTTCCTTTGGGTCACATATGTACATGTTTTTTGTTTATGCTTTGTTGTTTAATTCAATTATATACTACTTATATGTATAATAATCACCAAATAACGAAAATATTTGCACTTTAAGATAGAAGCCCAAAGGTGCTCTGAGAATCAGTGCGACTATGAGTCGGCCCAGTTAACTAAATCGGTGATATGATTCTTGTTTTTCTTCATGTATTTATGAAGAGTTAGCAACAGCAATGGCGAAATTCAGAAGTTTTATTATTCAGAGATTACTAATTAAATCTCTCATTTGAAAATAAATAACAGAGGCAAGTATGGGAATGAATAAGTCAAAATCTTGTTATTTATTTTCAAATGACAGATTTACGCATTCATAATACTGGTCAACTGTATTACAAGGAAGAATTGATTGATATGTGCAAATAAAGGAAACAAAGGTTGAATTCATATTTGAAGATCCAAGAAGTTTACAATAAGGGGTTACAAAAATAGAAGATTAAAAGAGAATGAAGTTATTTCAAGAATTGATTGATATGACAAAGGTTGGCTTCTTGTAATATACAGATATTACAAGAAGCCAAAGAAGAAAATGAAGTTATTTCTTTGTTGATTCTTCTTCTTCTTTGTCAGATTCTTCAATTCCGTCATTCTCTTCGCCAGACTCCTCTTCTTCGCTAACATCGCTATCAGAGACATCCAAAAAAGATATATTCTCAGGAATCTCTTCAAAGAGACAAGGATAAGAAGAAAGAGGGATATTATGATCTTTGTAGATTGTCCTAGGACTGATGAAGAATCATTTGAAGGTGAAAAAGAAAAAAGTTACCAATCAGGTGAAAAAGAAAAAAGTTACCAATCGGGTGTGATTTAAACGAGAGAATGATTTATCCTTGGATTTCGCAAGATCTTGAGTGCAATGGACGATTAAAGCGATCGATGAAGAATCATTTTACAGTGGTGATGAGTGAGTAATTGGGAGATAGCGGTATGAGAAAGATTAGTATAAGTTGTTCAAATAAAAAAGTAAAATCGGGAAGAGAAGAACCAAGGCGAGAGATTTGGTTTTCAAAAGAAAATAACGGAATAAGTTCTAGGGTTTCGAGTTCTAAAGCAAGTGAGAAATTGGGTTACAAAATATTTTACGCGCTAAAAATATAACCAAGGCGCTAACATTCCCGCTTTTTTTCCCAAAATATTTTGCCTCCATCGGAAAAGGTGGCAATCCGCGTGAGTAGAGTCTTTGATTTTCCATTGGCCAGATTAAAATCATACAGATCCATTAATATATGTGGGCGGTAAATTTGCATTATGATGAGTATATATCAATATAATCAATCTCGGATTTCAGTTTATCTCGGTCGGGATCGAGACACTGGTACAACGTTGTCTCGGGAATCAACGAAAACATGTTCTTCTTAATTTTTGTATGTGAGATTAGTCCATGAAAAAATATTCCGGACGAGAACATGTTCTTCTTAATTTTTGTATGTCGATTCTTCAATTAAAGCCAACATTTCGTCCCGGCGACATTAGAAGAATCGTCCCCTCTTGGGCCGAGATCCGAAATTTCGCCGAGATTTCAAATCAAATCACCGAAATCGACTACACTGGTATATATGAGTGATGTCGGCGGATATCCGGTAAAATAGCGGATGACAAGTGAAATAAGTGAAGGTTGACAAAATTTTGGTTTGATTTGAGTGAGGTTATGTCGGACAATATTGGTAGTGAAATTGACTAAAGTCGATAGACATTTGGGTAAAACAATAGATACTTGGAGAAATTGAGTAAACTCGACCGACATTGAGTAAGATTGACGGATAACAAGCAAAATTAAGTGAACCCGATGGAAATTCGGTCTGAATTGATTGGTGTAAAACTATAATCTAGACATAAAACCTTACAATATTTTAAAAAATGCCTAGTGACTCAAAATCGGCCATTTAACCATAAGTATATGTAGTTAGCTACCCAAGTTTTGGTTATTAATTTGTTACATTGTGTGAGGGTAAATTACCTGATGGCCACGTGTCAACATCCTAAGGGATGATCTCATGATAAGATGATAAGGTGGAAACATCGAATGATACTCTATAAAGCTGATTTCATCTCCAAAAGAAGGACTGCATTTAATGAAGGATGGGAAGAAGATAAGAGCAAGTCTATGTCATATCAGAAGGCTCGGGATCAATACTACGACCTGCAGGTGATAGAGCACGAGGTTCTCCAAGGAAGAGCTACACGCGATGGTAAACAGAGCGAGGAGACTCGGAAGGACAACCCGGCCAAGCCATAACGATAATCAAGATCGAAAATCTCACAAGGGAGATTTGAAATTGTAGTGACTCTAAATTAACCACTTTAACTTAAGTTGAGTTACTTAGAAAAAAACAAATTATTATTAGCACGTAATATATGCATCTTCGGACCAAAATTTCTTGATAACCCAAAGCCAACGGCTTCATAGAGCAAAGTTTGTTATTGTGATTGATCAAAACCCATACTTGCGACCTAAAGCTTCATAAAGGAATTTTGAATTTATTTGGTGACTCAAAATCTACCACTTTAACCAAAACTTGGTTTACCTAGGAAAAATCAGACTAATGTCAATACAACACAATACATATACATCTTTTGACCAAAATTTCCCGCTAACCCAAGCCCGATCGATTTGTATTAAAAAATCTATTACTCGTGATTTTGAAAATCATACGGGGTTTTTGAATTTGTTTGATGATTCTAAAGCACATTTTGACCAAAGTCAAGTTACATAAGCAAAATCATATAATTATCTATGTACAATATGCATTTCGTGGACCGCAATTACAAAAATTGTCATAAATTGTCTAGTAACTCAAGAATTGTTATTGTGGTTGGTCCAAAATAATAATCTCGACTTAAAATCTCACAAAGATTTTTAATTACTTGGTACCTTAAAATCAACCATTTTAACCAAAAGTTAAGCTTATTCCGCAAAATCAAATTAGTATCAGCATAATATATATTTCTAGACCAAAGTCTCTTGGATACCAAAATCGTGAACAAAAGTTTGTTGCGGCATGATCTAAATTCTCATAAGGGGATTTTGAAATTGTTTGGTGACTCAAAATTGACCACTTAAACCAAAGGTGAAGCTACATTCACAAATTAGATTGGTAACATCATTATAAGCATTTCTTGACCAAGATCTCTTGATAACCCAAAATCAATTGGCTCCGTGTCAATTGATCAAAAATTACACTTTGACCTAAGTTCTAAAGTTGGTTTGATGTTTTATTCCTAGAGCATCTCCAATGCAAGGGTAAAGGTCTTAAATTAGTATGACACCTCAGGATTTAAGACCTTTTTCACCAAAGTTTCTTCTCCAATGCAAGGGTGAAGGTTATAGAAAAAGATGACATGGCTAAATGGGATAATGAGAAAGTCTAAATAAGACTTTCTTCATGACCTTGGGTCTTAGGTCCACATCATCATTTTGTCTCTAAATTGAAATAAAAAGGTGTAGGTAAGACCTTGAAGATTGGAGATGGACTTTAGGTCAAAAGTTTTATTTTTATTTATTTTTGTCTTTTAACAAATGACCCATCAAAAAAAGGTGATAATAAGACCTCCACCTAGGATAACCTTGACCCTTTGCATTGGAGATGCTCTTATGATCTTGGTCACATGGCAAAGTTTACAAAAGAATATGATCTCGATGATCACAAGGCAAAGTTTTTACAAAAGAAAATACTAAAACTAGTTTTAACAAAAGTTTAACCACACGTATTATGCCGGTGCTTGGGGTGTTCATATGGTCCCAAAATGAACGGATCAGATTAGTTGACAAAAGATCTAAATTATCCCGATCTATACGTGTCAAATTCGTAGAGTAGTTATTAAATCGTCAAAATCTTATGGATGCATACACCGAAATATTTAACAAAGCCCTAACACTGCACCTCACCCCTTTGTCTCGCTCTACATATCTATCCTAGTTCACGCCGCCATCACCGATTCACCATCTCTCTCACCACCACCATGAGAAGCACCGTTCCAAAAAAAAAAAAAAAAAAAACGAAGAAAACTCACACCTCAACAATTCCAGTAACACCAAAAATTATGCTCTTTAGAGAAAATCTATTTCTTAATTTTCAGTTCCTTAATATTGTTATGTATAAAGATTTATAGAGATGGTTAAAAGTTTAAATGGCGGTGAGTTTAGGTTTATTTTCATGGTTTCTTTAACGATTTTGCATTATCGGTTCATGATTCTAAGCGATTTAATTGTTTTTTCCACAGATCTTTCCTTGAAAGAGCTAAATCAAAACTAGTACCAATTGCATCAAAGACTAGTACCAATTTCAGGTCAGCTTTCCGATGTTGTTTTTATGGTGTGATTATATTCATATCTAGTTTCTGATTTGTTCTATAATTTTTACAGGTTGAGGACGGAAAGGATAGCGCTAATGGGTTGATCTTACCTTGGTCTTATCCTATTAAGGGCTCCTCCTAATTTATTTTTTCGGAGAACCACCAATGAGTGAGTTGTCTTAAGAACCCTAATTTGGTATAATATCCCAATTTTGCGTTGATATGATTTAATGTCCTATGAATCCCATATATGTTCTGTCCATTTTTATGAAAATTTAGGGGTTTATTTATTTATTTTTGTTTTTGGTTCTTGTTTCCAGGACTTTTAGTCCTAGGTTTTGTTTGATTTTTCAAGTAGAGAATCATGTAAGTTGTTAATTATGTAGGTTTACTTTTGTTTGAAACTAATACATAATTGATAGTTCTCTGAATCTATTTTTTTTTATGTACTGTTTGTGATAGTATTAATGGGGTATGGTTGGGTTTCATACAGCTCATCAATTGTATTAACTGAAAAAAAGTTCTCTTATCGCTAAATGTTATTTGTTCTTTGAATTTCAGTTAATTCGTGATCTTGTTTAGCTAATTTGTTATTGAGTATGTTGTGTGTGTGCTACTAATTTTTTTTGATATAACACCACATTAAACAATGTTTTAATGTTGAAATAGATTCGTTACCTTCCACTAAGCTTTTGTGTGTTTTGACAATCTAAGGTGCATGACAAACCATTAAGATTGAACTATATTATGCATAACCATATACAATGACAAGTAATTTTGCTGGACTCTGGGAGGAAGCTCGACCATAGCATAATGTTCTTTCTGTTGTGAAAAAGTTGTTCATGGATGATGTAAATTCAACAATTTTATCAGGAGTTCTAAGTTACCTGAAGGTTATACTCTACCGCTTCGATAGATGAACTTACATTAAGGATTACTGCTTGGGCCCCTACATCTGCTTCCCTTTTCCATGGTTTGATTGTGAGATTGTCTGTGATGTTTGATTGTTTGCATATCCACTGGGTAGACGACTTACAAACACAATATCCATGTTGTTAACAAAGGAATTATCTCCAATGCAGATGTGGGCTTCCCCATTGAAGATGTGGCAAATGAATTGCTGTCACGTGGTTGTCATACTGCCACTTAATGTATTCATGTTATTGTCTTTTTTTCCTTTTCTTTTATTATATGTAATCTTTATTTGTATATTCTGAGTGGGTGGATAATAGGGAGTTGAATAAGCACCACCGATTTACAAATATTTTTTTTTTTTTGTGTAATCGTTCCATGGATCAAATACTGATCTTTTTTGTCTTTTTTTTGTTATTAAAAAATATATCATTATTTTAAAAATAATAATTTTTTTTTCTTTTTTGTCTTTTTTTTTTGTTATTAAAAATTATATCATTATTTTAAAATACTTTGTAATATGCAGAAAAACATCACTCTAAATCAGGCCAATTCCTCTCTCGAAGGGCCATCCCTATTCTATGGATGGCCATCCCTCTTAAAAGATTAAGAGACCTCCTCATTTCATGGATGATAATTAATTCAGAGCTCATTAATAAAATTTCCTTTTAATTGAAATTTGATTTATTTGAATTATCAAATTGGGTACAAAATATTATTAACTGCATAAATTAGGCCAAAAATAAGGCAATTAAATAAGATAATAACGGTACATATCTATCAAATCGAAACAAAATATTAACTGCATAAATTACGACTTAAAAATAAGGCAATTAAATAAGATAATAACGGTACATATCTATCCGGAAACAAAATATTGTTAATGGCGGAAAAAATATTCTAGATCGAAAAATTACGGAAAAAATATGGCTATTAACTAAATAAATGGTTATCAAACCGGAAACAAAATATTCAATCCCAAAATTACGGCAAAATATGTAGCAATTAACTAAATAAATGATGCTAGTAGCTTTAACTATGTAGCTATCGCCTACTGGATACACTAGTGGCTCTAAAATTTAAGCCCTAAAACATTAGTTGTATACGTTTTAGTCATGTGTGTACCCTGTTGAACAACTAAGCAAAAAAACTAGTGGATTAAACGATTAGGCATATAAAACAACAACTACAAAAGTTAGTGGTTTTATGTAGTTGGCCACTAGATAAATTTCTAGATGCAAAATATATTAAACAATTAAAAGATAATTGTTGCCTTAATGTTTTCGCTAATAACCTGACGACTACACAAATTAATGGCTTTACCTATTAGGTGACGACTGTTGGTCAACTAGCCAAACTAGTAGCTTTAGACATGGCGACCAACTAACCATTGCGCACTTGTTGCCTTGAACATAAGACAATAACCTCTTACGCCACTAAGCGGGCAACTAACATTAATTGCATAAAGTGATTGGCAACTAAAGAAATGAATAGGCCACTACCATTGGTTAAGTAGCCTTTGGTCGGTTTTGTAGTGATGCCATTGGCACATGCCAACACGCATCGCTGGTAGCTTTTCTTACAGGCCGGTACCCAAATTGGCCACGCATGCCATTGGCACATGCCAACACGCATCGCTGGTAGCTTTTCTTACCAGGCCATGGCCCTAATGGCCGAGCATGCCATTGGCACATGCCAACACGCATCGCTGGTAGCTTTTCCCTGCCAGTGGCCCTATTTGCCGAGCATACCATTGGCACACGCCAACACTCTTCTTCGGTAGTTTTCAAGTTACCTAGCCGTGGACCTAATGTGCGTGCGTGCCATTGACACATGCCAAAATCCTCTGGTAGCCTAACTTGCAAACCGTGCAACCTACCACCAAGGCATTCCCGCACATGCCATTGGCACATGCCACACACGCCACTAGCAGCTCTCGCATTGCCACTTGCACTCAAGGTGCAACCCGCAACAAAGGAATTCCGCACATGCCATTGGCACATGCCACACGCGCCACTAGTAGCGCCACTTGCACTCAAGGTGCAACCAACACTCGAGACATCAACAGTGACCGGGATGCTTTCTAGGTTTTGGTTTAGCGGTCACAAAGATACGGCGTACACTACGCTCACATTAAGAAAGCGTGAATAGGAATAAAGCGGTCAAATAAATGAGGAAATAATGGTGAAGCTTGTTTTCACCCATAAACACCATGTGGTTACCACCTCCTCCCATTATTTCACCCTTTACTCTCTTCCTTCATGAGGCCGAGGTTCGTTTCAATCTCTACTTGTATAAATAGGTCTTACCTATTTCCACCAGACAACAAGTCTTGGTCAGGAGAAAAACACAACACTCTCAGAAAAGGCAACTTTGCAAGCTCTTCAAAAAATCTTTCATCTCTTGCAATCTTCCGGAAGCTTTCACTTTCTGATACAAGTCGAGACACTACTCTCCCAGAATTATTCTGGTCTCAACACCTTTCTTTGCTTCCTCCCCCAAACACCCTTCTCCTCCACTTTGTGGTCAAGTAAATCTGAACGCCATTTCTTGGTTTAGGCCGGACTTGTACAAATTGATCTCTCGAATCTATAAAGTGCTCACGCAGCACATTTGTTTAGGGTTTAAACCAGTTTCTCACTCACCTACCGAATTTACCTAAAATGCGGAAACGATTTTTACCCATAAACACCAACTAACCAGAATTTTGTCCTGTTTTCTTCATGACACGACAGCAGGGTTAGGAGTTTCATCAGCAAGGATAAGTTCAGGACAAGGTTTTTCACCAGTGACATAACTATCTAATTCATAGCCTTGGAGATACTGTAAAAACTGAGCCCTCCATAAGGAATAATTATTTTCATCTAGTTAACAGTAATTATATGATGAGGTTGATAGAATTGAATAGGTGCCATGGTTGAAGATTGTGAAGGGGCAGTAGATGAAATAACTAAGACACAGGTTGTAGAGGAGATTGTAGAGGCTTCGGTAGACATGGTTTTGAGGATCTAGAAACCTAGATGATACCAAGCTTGAACTACTTAGGTTTAGGTTAACTTAGAAGAAGAGAAGAATAAACTTAAACTGACTTCTATTATTGATTATTTTGTACAAGAAGAATCATAAAGATATACAAACATATTTATATACAAACTTTACTTGAACTTTAGGCTAAAGTGTTTCCTAACTTATGGTTTCCTAACATACAAGTAATTCCAAAGAGAACAAACTCTTAAAAAGAGAAATTACCGTGTATAACGTTGGGTCACGTTATAAACGTACTTGATGTTGTGTTAACACTCCGCCAGCCAAAAAGCCAACGGTCGAGTAATTTGAACCAATTGCACGATACTGCATTGAGGTGACCATAATTCTAGTTACAAGGCTTATTTTCGGGAAAAACAACAAAAAATAATAACGGAGAGTACCATTGGTTATGTCAGTTGGCATTACTTAATACGATCTCACACATCAAAAGAAAGATTTGTACTAAGCTTACTGTTGCGTGTCGTGAGTGCAATCAAATTAAATCACTTATTTCCACACAATTAACTGGTAATATAATGGAAGCAAGGATCGTTCCACGAAGAGCAGTGAGTTTAGTTGTCAAAAGGTCACAATTGGGGGTTTTGTTTTAGATTTTAAACAAAGTAAATAAAGCAATTGAAAATTGAGTTGCAAGCAATAGGGATAAATATGATCAGGGAATCCTTCTTCGTTACTAAATAGTCATCAAAGTATCCTATTCATTTATTCTTTATCATTCACAGATTATTATCAACCGTCAGGAAAGTAGCTAGCGCAATGCTATCCTCAAAATTTCGTAAGTCACTGGACACCGAAGCGCTCGAATGCCAGATTCTATTCTATAAACCACCTAGAAGTGGCGCACTCTAAGTTTAATTTGGTCGAATGCTTTATATTTTGTGAATTTAGGTCAATCCTGGTAGTTAAACTCTTAGCGCAAGGTTCACTTTCTAGTGTTGTTTCTACTTGCGATTGCTCCACAGGTAATCCCTCTGCAAGGTTTCACAATTTCTACCCGTGTAGAGGAATTATTCAACAATTACGGATATCCTAATTCTCTACTAGCATTAGGTTAACTAATAAACTAGTTCATTGGCCACCTAAACAATTTATCATCAAACATAAAATTAATATTATATAAAAACAAACAATAATCATGTGAAGAGTTAAAATAGATTTATATGCTAAATTGAATCATATATTAGAACTTAGAATTTATCCTCAATCACTAAGAAGTTTAGCCATCATGGATTAGTGAAACCCATGAGATACATATGATAAAAGTAAGAGAAACAATTACGGTGATGAAAATAGCCCAAAACCTAGGTTTCTCTCTGTGTTCTTCTCTCCAAAAGCTTGATAAAAATTAAAGATTTTGATAGAAATATTTTATATAGGTGCCCAAATAGTAATTGTGCCGTGTCTCGAATGCCGGTCAAATGGTTGCCAAAATTCGCCAAACTAGCATAAGCAGGTCATGGACAAGTCTGGCCGTACGGCCGTACCACAGTATCTTGAGATTGTCTCAAAGGCTTACGTAGGTGGCAAAAGCCCAGCCCAACTGGTCTTGTTCAACTGTCAGATATAGAGGACTGACAAGTATATTTCTCAGCTAATCTTCTTGAGCTGTCAGTTTCCTGAGACTGACAATGTAATTTTCAACTTCAATTCCGCGAAAAGACATCCCGCCGTGAGAAAATAATTTCCCTGACTTTTTGTGTTCGCCCATCAGAATCACGGATACTCATGCCTCCGTGAGAAATAAATTACCCTGGATTTTTTATTCTCCCTTTGTCTTTTCGTGTACAGATACATGGTCGTGAAAATTTAAAGTCCCGGATTTTCAACTCAGGCAAATACTTTCGCGGACAGCCTGGTAATCGTGAGAAAACTATTCTTCTGAGTTTTTATTATATCAATTGCTTCCGCATATACCAGGCTCTCCGTGAAAACTAAAAAGTTTCTGGAGATTTTCTTCCTTCCATCACGTAACAGCAACTCCATGTCTCTCTTCTCCATCGTTAACCATAGCTAACACTCATTGTCGCAGCCATCGAAACCAAACACCATTAATACTTTGAGCGTCATCTCTGCCAGCTCCAGTGAGTCTGAACTGATTCCTTTGCTCGAGCTTTCATCAACCATCAACATCACCACTACCTTCATATTCTCCGGCCAATCTTCTCTGTCCACAACTCCATCTTCTTCATCCCGATATAGCAGCAACATCAGCTGATCAGCAACAATCTCTGCTTTGCTTTGCAAACTCGATATGATCAGACTATCCATACTTCTCAGTCCCCGTTCCTTGGAATTTTGTCACGACCGAACTTCATCATTATCAGTCCCCATATTCTCTACTCGACGTACGTTCCCTGAATCACTAAGATAATATCACAGAACCTCTTCCTCTGTTCTCGACTTTCATCACCAATCTCAGTCCATAGTTCGACAAAAACTCTTCCTCTTCATCATCGATATCACAGACTCATCCTCCTTCTCGCGACTACTGCCAAAACTACTTCCATCTTTACTGATATTGATCGACGCCAGTAACTTCAATCGAGTCTTCCAACTCCAGCACAAGCCCAATGATCTTCCCGAGATCCATTAACATCAACCTCTCCTTACAGAGTTTCTCTATCCTTAGCCATGAGTTCCTAATACCACCAATAAATAGAAACATCACCCACAGCGCCAAACTCGTCCTCCATTCCCTATTCTTCTACTGCCGAGTTTCACCAGTGTTGTCTCATCACAGACTCGAGCCGTTATCCTCCCTTCATTCGACTGCCATGAACCCACGAGTTCATATCCATCAACGTCAAAAGCTCAGCCGGAACCTCTCTGAACTGATCGTGAAGTGATGGAGATGATGGAGGCTGCCCCAAGTGAACTTTCTGTCTGCCTTTAACATTTACGCTTTCAACTGTCAGTCTTAGAGGACTTACAATGTCATTTCTTGTTTCCTTCTCAGTTAACTAACTGTCAGTTCTGTGGAACTGATAGGCTTAACTCTTCTTTTGTTCCTAGCTTCCTCCATATGATGTCCGGAATGACTTCTGTTCTTTTTCGGATTGCTTCGTCTTTTCTTCCTCTTCCAGATGATAATAAGGACTCCTAGATTTGCAACGAGTTCCACTTGGTCTTTGGCCCTCGCTTGCAGCTAACTTTTTATTGCACAATTAAGTGCCAACGCTTCTTTTGGATGATTCACCTAATAAAACACAAATAAAGGAATACAAAGGTAATATACAATAATTTGCAAGAATGTAAGCAATTACTAGCATGGATTCGACACTAAATATATGCAAAATATGCACTTAACAAATACCAACCTAATATAAGTATAGATGTAGAGGTGTAAATTGGGTTGCAAAGACGAGCCCAAATTTCATCCCAAAGACGCTAAAATGGAACCGAGCCCAACCAGCCCAAAGACGTGATTTAGCCCAGCATGACTCAACACATTAGTTTCGTGAGTTGTGCTGGGTTAGATTAATCGGCAGAAAAGAAAAAACACAACAAGCTAGACGGACAAGCACTGGCCAAGCCCATCCCAGCACGTTAAGAAAGTACGTCATAGCATGCACAAGTACACCATATAACAAGGCATAATAAATCACATTTTGTGTATATTACACAAAAAAGTCACTGTTCTAGCTAGTTTTGACATTTTATGCCGGGTCTTATTATTATAAATAAACACATATAATACCTAAATATTTGGAAAATATATTTCAGATTTGTTATAATGTCGCTACCTATATTTGACTAGAAAATTAATTTATACATGCCAATGATCCAATTTTATATTTAATGGACTATTTCTTTTTCTTGAATAAACTTGTTAATTTTATTTGAAATAATCTCAAATGATATGTTGTCTATTTAGATTCTCGTGATAATGTCCGACTTAATGTATACCATTAAGTGATTTCAAATTGTTAATAACACGTGTGCCAAAGATGGCACAACACATTTGTTCGTAATGTTATGCCCGTGGGCTGTGCTGTGCCTAGTTTTTAACTAGTAAAGCACAACACGGCACAACACGTTTAAATCGCTGGCACGCACGACACATGGCACATGAAGCACGTGACTTCGTGTAGTGGGTTGGGCGCACGTTTTACACTCTAATTAGATGGCCGAAATCAACATAATTGAAACTGTTTTCCTACTCTAGTGTCATACAGTAAATAAGGTGAATTTCTGTAGAAATAACTTTGGTTTGCATGTAACACATCGAATTTTATCGAGCAAAACAATGAGAGAAGAGACCGCTAAAGCTATTGTTATCGATATATAGGCATATATCTCAACCTCTGGGGTTTGACCGGCAGTAAAATATGCTGCTGCTCCAACAATTGGAAGAGTATTAGGTGCAGCAGGTTGATCTTCCTTGGCACAGAAAACAAGTAAACAACTATCCATGAAAAAGAAATACATATGAAACCCAATAAGAGAGCATAGAATACTTTACCCTGTTGAGAAAAAAATCTCAGATTAGGAAAACGGAGATAAATGGATTCTCACACTTCAACTTTTCAACTTTACGGTAGCATGAAAAATGTTCTCTTTAGCTTCCCAGGTTAATCAAATCATCAACGAACATATCCAACAGGCAAACCCTAATGTTTATTGTTTTAGTTTTGGTATGGGTGTAACGCAAAGGCGACATACTAGAACCCTAGTAGCGACCTGATATTAGTCCGGCAACATCATACAAAGGCATACACGAAAGCCCAATGTTTTTGCTCAGCCCGTCTCAAGGTGCATTCCGGCTGACCCAAATTCAGGCCCGATGACAATCACCTCGTATTTTTCTTAACACCGAGAATAATCCCACATCGGGAATTATAAGTTTGAAGATATATCGAATATATTGAATTGTTTGTCACAACTCAATTCAATCAATTGGCTTGGTGTGAGTGATTGAAAGGCTAAATCTGGTCATCCCCAACCACTACAAAGATGGTAAGCCAAAGGCACTGGGAATCTGTCTTTGCCCCCGGTTGCACTGGTGGTGGGTAAGGCCTAGTGCCGCCAGGGACAGTAGTACCAGCTTAGCCCCGGATACCACAGTTGAGTTTAGGGTTTTGGCTTATGTAACCGAGAATAGTTAGAAGAGAAGATAGAATAAGGTATAACTGAATTATTGATTTCTTGATTGATAAAATACAAAGTACAAGAGTGCTATATATATATGTACGACTTAAAGAGTTACGTGCAATACAAGTACACAAGTTTCCTAAGATACTCAGACTTCTATGTATAGCAGAGTTTTATAAACAGAACTTTCCTTGAATTGTTACGTTGTTCCAATACCCTCCCGCAAGCGTAACGGGTCATCTTGAACAGTAAGCTTGAATCTCAGTGAATTGAAACGATCCTTGGAGAGTGGCTTGGTGAATATATTCGCTATCCGATCTTTAGATGAAACGAATCGAACATCAAGAAGCTTTAAAGTAACTTGATCACGAACAAAGTGATAATCAATTTCTATATGCTTTGTTCGAGCATGAAAGACCGGATTGACAAGAAGATACGTTGCTCCAAGATTATCACACCAACGAGAATGGGTGGAGATTGTGCGAAATCAGAATTCTTTTAGAAGAGATTGAATCCACATGATTTCAAAGAAGTGGCAATTGCAAGTCCACGATACTCAGCTTCAGTGCTAGATCGAGAAACTGTCTTCTGTTTACGAGCACTCCAAGAAATGATATTACCACCTAAATAGATGCAGTATCCACTGGTAGAACGCCGATCTTCTAAAGAACTCACTCAATCTGAATCAGTGTAGGCAGTGAATGATAATGAAGATTATCACTGGTTTGAGAAGAATTCCATAAGTGGAAGTATGTTTAAGATACCTTAATATTCGTTTAACCAATGCCCAATGAAAATCTGTTGGTGCATGCATGAATTGACAAGCTTTATTGACAGCATAAGCTATGCCAGGACGAGTGAAAGTCAGATATTGTAAGGCTCCGACTATACTTCTGTATTCTGTTGCATCTATTAATAAAGTGCTGTGATCAGATGAGATAGCTCCAGAAGTGCTCATTGGAGTTTGAATTGGCTTAACTCCATCCATTTTTGCTCGAATAAGAAGATCATGAGTATACCGTTTTTGGGTAAGAAACAAACCAGAAGAGTTACGAGTTGCTTCAATTCCGAGAAAGAAAGACAAAGATCCGAGATCCTTAATTGCAAATTCTTTGTGTAGAGATGCACGAATAGAATCCAAGCTTGCAGTATTAGATCCAGTAAGAAGAATATCATCAACATAGACCAAAAGAAAAATAATGCCAGTAGCATCCCGTCGAATAAACAGTGAGGAATCACATTTGGAAGCAGTAAACCCCAGTTTAATAAAAAAAAGCACAAAGTCTGTGATACCAGGCACGTGGTGCTTGCTTAAGTCCGTAAAGTGATTTTTGAAGTTTACAGACATAAGTTGGAAAATTAGGATCCGTGTAACCTGGAGGTTGTTTCATGTAGACTTCCTCTTCAAGATTACCATGCAAAAACGCGTTCTGAACATCCAGGTTGATGAATAGCCCAATTATGAGACAATGCCAGAGTGAGAACGATACGAATAGTGCAAGGTTTCACCACAGGACTATACGTTTCACTATAATCAACACCCTCCTGTTGATGATTTCCCTTGGCTACAAGACGAGCTTTGAACCGCTCAATTGTACCATCAGATTTGCGTTTAATGCGATATACCCATTTACAGCCAACGAGATTCATGGAAGGATGATAAGGTACCAATATCCAGGTACCATTTTTGAGTAAAGCATTATATTCGTCATCGGGATGCTTGACGCTTGATTAGGATCGGCTTGAGCTTGAGAATAACACGTTGGTTCAAGAAGTGAATCAGCGATAAGAGCATACCTTGAGGTATTTGGTTTAAAAATTCCATCTTTAGCTTAGTAACCATATGATGAGACGGAATTACTGAATCATTAGAAGACTGCAAATTAGCTGGCACTGTAGAAATTTGTTGAGACTGAATATTTCCCTGAGTATTAGACCAAGTTGAGTTTAGGGTTTTGGCTTATGTAACCGAGAATAGTTAGAAGAGAAGATAGAATAAGGTATAACTGAATTATTGATTTCTTGATTGATTATTTTACAAAGTACAAGAGTGCTATATATATATGTACGACTTAAAGAGTTACGTGCAATACAAGTACACAAGTTTCCTAAGATACTCAGACTTCTATGTATATCAGAGTTTTATAAACAGAACTTTCCTTGAATTGTTACGTTGTTCCAATAACCACATCTAATGGGGGTGACTACGCCTAAGACACCAGACCTTGCCGGTTGGTTTTTAATCTTCAGTTCCCAGAATCTAATGGGGGTGACTACGCCTACCACTACCCAGCAACTAAACATATGAATGAAGATTGCATGGTCAAGCCAAACCTTTCTCCTCCCTGTTCACGGCCAAAATAATCTCCTAGTTTGAGCTGGTGATGAATTTAGTTTCTGTAGCCTAAACACGGACAAGATGTATCAACTGCATTGTTTTTTTTTTTTTCATCTTAGAGTTCGAATCCCTCAATTCACATGCAAGCACCATCCACTTCTCTATTTTTGTTTACATCGCCACATACACAAAGACCCAATCATTGTTACTTCAGTAATTTGTAGGGGTGCGCCAGGCCTTTGTAATAGTGCAACACAAAGGAGACACATGAGAACCCCAGGAAGCAAGCTACCGTTGTGGAAACTCCCCATGAAAAAAATAATTTAATACCGTGCCGTCCGCTTGAAAGGTATGCTTATTCTGAATTTTAACACACCCTTCTATGTTACTTAGATTTCGCATTCCTCCGCTTTAACTAAACTATGTTGGACTAGATCTTAAGTTCATTTGCCTTAAGTTGAGTTTACTTGGGGTTGCGTCCACGGTGGTGGGTGGTATGTGTCCAGTTGGTCTAAGTTAAAGTTTATCCGAGCACAATAATTTACTTGATGCCCTGTATCTTGTGAAACATCGTCTTAGTCAAGTTCTAACTCTTTTGTTCTCTAATCATAATATTAGCTAGCCTGTAGACTATACGTATCTTTTCTTATAATAAGGGACCCAAAAGAAGACACATGGCGTCACCACAGTCGATCCGCTCTCCGTGGTTAAACCATGTCATCCTAGTTTCCATGTCATCATTGCCAACTCATCCAAAGAAGACACATGGCGTCACCACAATCGATCTGCTCTGTGGTTAAACCATGTCATCCTATTTTCCATGTAACCACAAACTAATTATTGTCAACGTTTGCATGGAAACCCTACCCGACACTAATTAGTTTGTCCTTTTGAAACAACATTTCAGTTTCAAGTGTTCCACCCAAACGACGCATCTCTTATTGGTTATTTTTCGGATCCTATAAATATAGGAGATAATGAATTTACCTTCATTTGCCTCAATAAAATCTCTTCACGAAAACCTCTTTTCGGAAGATACTCATCACCGTTTGTTGATATTAAGATTTATGTTCTTCTCCGCAATCATTTTCTATCCCTCACATTAGGAGACAGATCTGGAAAAGGAACACCCAATTTTTACAAACAAGAATAATACCCATTGTTAGGATCTCATTTGAAAGAGGCAACCACAATTTCCATTATGTATCCAAAAGTTAATCGGTCTATAACCAAGATATTGATGAGAATAATCTGTTTGCAAAATTGTTTGACTAACATGGCAAGAGTAGATATGTTTCGAGATTCCAGATTGGTGTCACAATACTTGAACAACATGTTATGAGTCGGGACAACCATCGGAATGGTAAAGCTTATCTGATGCCAATGAGATTGAGAATAGTTGCTACTGGGACACATATGTGCATAGATAAATACCTCGACTTACCATTTAGTTGCATATTGAATAGGCAGTATCAGCAACATAAATCAATTGTAAATCCTTTGTCAGTGTGACAGTGATGTTGATTATTCATAAAAAGATGCAGAAGTTTGTATAGGAAGTAACCATTCAAGGCAGTACCCCGCGGGATGATTGAGTTATAAAATAAACACCAATCTGAATTGGGGTTTGTGGCCTTTATTCTTCAATCATTTCTTTTGTTTTTATCGCACAGTAACTTTGAAAATTGCTTCCTAAATTCTCCTACGTACCAGGACCTCAGATGCCTTCGGAAGACCAGTTGGTGGTGAGAAGACAGAGGTGGAGGCTGCGAAGGGATGTAGGATGGCACATTGCAGACTATACCTGCTTGAAAAAGGGCAAGAAACAAGTAGATGAGCGGATTCACTTCTTTTCAAACACGTTGGGTAAACGACGAACCAAGTGAAGAAATAAACTTCTATGGCAACTTTGCATTTAATCAACGATCGACAGTCACAACTCATAAGGTTATCGTTGTTTTTTGTTTCTTCTTTTGTCTTTTTCTTTTTTGGAAAATGATATGTATTAAAAAAGAAAAGTACGTACAAACTGTGATCAGGATGACAAGAAATAGAAAATGAAAGCAACGGCCAACAGGGAAAGAATTAACAGATAAATGAAGAATAGGGAAAGAAAGAAAAGAGAAATTTTAACAGATAAATGAAGAATAGGGAAAGAAAGAAAAGATAAATTTTAAGAGGGGTCTCCACTCTAACAAGGCGGTTCTCTGTGTGTGGTAGTGCTCACGAAAGAACACTAATTCCAGCATCATCGTTACAATAAAACGTGCAGGCTACAGAGTTCACATCAACAGAACTAATGAGGAAAATCAATTGTACATGGTTATAGCGAGTTTCAATGACAAACTCCAAGGGCGGTACATTTTTTTATAAGATAACCTTATTAATCACTTTTATACAAAATAATCAACGACTGATCCTCTCTTTACCTGCAATGGAAGTAAAATTTTATTATTAGTGCAAATGTTGATGCCATGGAGTCATTTTTGTTAAGATCATAGAGAGCAATGCATTCCAACATAAAATTAGTTGTTACTGTTGGTGGTCAAACTAATATGCGTTAAAAAGGACACAACATTTTTTCCAAGAAAGTTTAAAGGGACACATCTTTGGTAGTTTCCTTTCGGCGTTGTTTAAATGTTGCAGAAGCTAATATTATTGGAGTACAAGAATGTGTCTTTTTTTTTTTTATCAAATTTTATAATGAAAATGAATAAGGTGAGCATCATGCTTCCTTCTCCTATTACTTAAAATTATAGTTCACAAAAAAACATTTCTGAGGCTACACATACTTCCACTGTCATGCATCCGATGCGTATGCACCGGGTTTGAGGCTTGTATCATAGAATGAGCCAGGGAATTATCAGCTTGCCTATACGTATTTCATAGAATGAGCCGGGGAAAGAGACACCTCTAATAAAAGTCAATGAAGCCTCTCTTTTAACAAATTTTTTGAAAACCAAACTATGAATTCTATATAAAAATTTCTCTTTGAGAGACATTTCAAAGACAAAATTGCAAAGAGATGGGTGCTGAAGCGAGAGGACTTGTATCGCAGTTATCATCAGTTGTTGTAATATTACTAGTTATCATAATCGTGCGCATGCACCCACCAAGAGTACACGATTAAAGGGCGGGGACCTTGAATACCCATTTGCAATCCACAAAATTCTGAGAAGAATCAAGTGGTACCAAAGACAAGACCAAGTGTTAGCATCCTGAAATAATGCCTTAATTTCTACATCCATCTCTCCAAGCCTGATGCTTTGAAGCTTATGAAAAGCAGTACCGTACGTGTTCATCATGCATGGCTTTAAACTACCAAAAGCAGTACCGTACGTGTGTTCCTTTTGAATTGGTAAGTTTATGTGTAAACGTGACAATATTAAAGGCGCTAGGTTTATGCTCGGAAACTACTTCGGTGCTTGGTACTGGACTGGAATGGTCATGCTGAAGTAGTGTTTCCTGAGTGAATATTTAGTCATTTTCAAGTATCTGAACTACAGGACTCATTCATGACTAGCACGTGATGGGAAGTATAAATTAATGTACATAAAACATAGAAAACTAGTTTTGTGCAAAGACTAATTTTCCCCACTTGGTTTTGACTTCATAGCTTCTTGTCAATAAATTAATTTTTCTTATCGAAAATATGTATCGTGAATTAAACGTGATTTCTATCTGCACATATAGTCTGATATACTTCACCCTTGTCACCATTGTGTAACAGAAGTGAAGTCTTAACAAAAACTAAAAAGTGGAGGAAATGTTACGGGCAATACCTCTATAAACATTAGAGATTAGAAAAACAGAACATTTTTATAGTGAATTTGCCATAATCCAATTTCGTGAATTAATGACCTTTCAAGCTTTTGTTCTATAACATGATAGTACTTATCCAATTAATCCAATTTCTGAATTAATTTGTTTTGATAGTACTTATCCTTTGTAGAACTTCTCTACTACTTTTGTCTCCCTGCAAAAAAAATAATAATTAAAAAGCGGATAGAACATTAGTTTTTATGCACAAACAAAAGGAAGGTAAATTCTACTTTTATATACATTAGCTTTTATGTATACAAACAAAAGGGAAGCGGAGATTTGTCTCTGCGCACCAGGCTCTGGAGATTCAAACTCATCGATCAGATCAATTTACCGCAAAGCAACATTAGAAGTAGACATCGATGGCTCAGGAGCAGTTGTAGAAGCACTTCCTTCAGGCACATTCCAAGGAAAAGTTGGATTAGCAGCTAGTTGGGTTCTTGGAGATCCAAATACTGCAAATATAGCTCGTCCTATTCTCCCAGTTGCAGGACAAAGAGAGTCCATCACCGCAAATAGCATAGGTTCGTCCTTGTGCAAAGGTTGACCAGCAAAATGACTCACGATTCTTCTCTCTCTAGCATCAAGAGTGATAGATTGGTAACCAATCCGACTAACACAGATATCAGAAACCGATCAGCTACTACAACAACTCCCTCATGCACTTCAAAAGGTCCATACTTTGGATGGAAGGCATACAAGACCCAATGCTCATTTTCACCCATTTGAGGATGTGTTGCGGATTTGGGCATTCCAGTAGCGTATCACTCACTTCCATCTCCATGCTTTGTCGAGGCTCATTGATTCATACCTTCTGCTGCATGTTGAGCAATGCTGCCAAATCCAACATTAGCATACAAATCTGCAAAAGGGTTACTTGTATCTTGTCCAATGGTCGCAGGATTGGGTTGATTGAAGTGTCGTCGAAGACGATCTACTGAAGAATCCATCAACAACTCATGATTAATTGCACTAGGTGGTCGGTCTTCTTGCAAATCTTGCTCAAGCTTCACTTCAACATTATGCCGCAAATCCTCCAAATACTAGGGAGAAATCGGCCATATGCGGGAGACTCACAACCCCTGAGGAAAGGGTATTCCATATGGCAACCGAATGGCAAATGGAATGAGGAAATTCTTACATTTGGAATCTTAGAACAGTGGCACCAATAATTGCTCCGATGTAATGCACACGTTTTTCTCACTTGGGTGCATTTCGATTAGTTGAGCATCCAAGCCGACTAACGGCTTATCTGACTCAAAGATCTCTCACAACTGACTGGAAGTTTTCAAGACAACAAAGTCCCATATTAGCGCTACAAATTGAACCTCACTTAGCTATTAGCATTCACATGACTACTAGGTTTCTGACCTAAGAGTGACCAAATATGCTTTACACTCGCATGCAGCGTGGAACAATTCTTATGGATCTCTAATCCAGGTTTGTCCTTATTCATCATTGCTCTTCTAGGCAGCAAGGTAACACTCCTCTACTCAAAAAAATCATCTCTTTTTAATACCTATCCCATGCTTATTAGACAAACTGATTCTAAGGCTTACTCTGGCCAATTATTGTTAAGTATGACTAAAGGACTCAACTTAAATAGCCATCTATGGATAGCTAACATCATCGATTATTATAATTCTTTCTATGCTAGAGTTTGTTCTATTAACAGGTCAGCCCCTCAAGGTACACCAATAGTCAAACAAACAAAGATAGTCGGTAAAGCTCAGCAACACGCACCGTGGAGAAGGACTACTAGCACATGGCACATGTACTTATTTTCAGATCATTTTTGGAGCTTTAGGCTACATCAACATCAACCTCAACTACACATAAAACTTAACCACTACAAGCCAGCCTACATACTTATTCAAATTCAAATTAAAGCTATCAGAACTAGTACTTATCACAACACTTCTCCCTATACCAGTTTCACAACCATTCTCTATACCACATTCACCACCATTACCATCTTCAAAATACCTCTTATGGCCTCCACCTCTGAAACTAAATCCACTGATTAAGTTGAAAATCTGGTAGACCAAATGAATTCCTCTCTAAACTTCCCTGAGGATCTAGTCCCAAAAGTCTTTATCAATGCTGAAAACATATTACCCAAAAAGAAAGAGGATTGGAAATGGGTTTTCATGGGAAGGTATTGCAGTAAAATCTCTCATGAAACAAGAACCATCTCAAGATTCATCAACTCCAATTGGGAGCTTAGAAGACAAGCAGAAGTTAATTTATGGAGGAAAAGAAGAAACTATTGCTCTATCAGACTTGGCAGCATAGAAGATTATCAGATTTTCAAACAAGGAGGAACTAGAGGTATCTTTGATAAGCTTATTGTCTTAACAGAAGTCCCACCATCTGGTCCTGACTACATTGATGAAGCTAATTTCTATAGAGTTCAGATATGGGCGCTTATCTAAAGAGTACCAAAACACATCATCCCAGATATTAGCAACATCATCGAACCAGCAGGAATATTTCAAAGAGCCAAAAAAGCTTATGGAAGAGATGAAGATGAGAAGAACCTAGAAGTTTTCTTAGCTATTGATGTTACTAAAGCTCTCAAATATGGCATTGATGCTTATGAAACACCCACTCTGTCACACTGGCTTGAAATGGCTTATGCTTTACAGGGAATCGCCTTTTGTAAGGTTTGTAGAGTCCTAGACCATCCTGGTCCTCTTTGTGAAGAAAAAGAAAAACAATCACCGGCAGATAATCAAAGAGCTCACCCAGCTAACCAATTCAATGCTTACCCATCAACAACTAGTACTCCAACTAACTCCAACACCAACAGTCCCCTAAGCAACATCAAAATAAGACACAACTCTGACAGATATGCTGCTGAGGAATTTGCAATCAATATGAGACTAGCACAAAGGCAGATCCTTCTTAAGAATAGTTGTGAGGATCTAGATGGTCCAAAGTGTTACATAATCTTTAAAGATGGTCTGAATCAACCAATTGAGGGAGAAATCACCACCATCAACCCTGAGGTTATAGCCTGTAAAAAACACCAAAGAAAGATCATAGATCAAAACAGAAACAAGAACAAATTACCCAAAAAGAAGAATACCAACATCAAAACTGCTGCTAGAAAGCAGACTACTACTTTTGGATGTGGAGGAATAAGTGATATCAATCCTGATACTATCTTTCCAAAAGTTCAAACCCCATATTCAAACAACCAAGTTCCAACTGTCTTTACTACTACTCCATCTCTAGCTGAAATCCAACAACAAATAACGAATGATTTCAACAACCATAAGAAGCTGCTTTGGGAAAGAAGGAAAAAGGAGTTCAAAAAAAGTTTGTGGATGCCGGTATACACCCTCAGCCTAATTGATCCAAAGAGGAAGCTTTATATCTCCTCCACACCTATTTAACAACCCTCTCACCTTAGGGAACAACATCATCTCGGCAAAAAGGAGCAATAACTGTGTCATGCATATGGAGGAAGATAACTGACCGACTTGACTATTGATGGCCCCGAGGGAGCAAATCCTTTCCCAAATTCCAAGGTACTACATTATACTCCCTGTCAAACTTTACATTATATACCACATGATAATAGAAACAATTTTCTTCTTCAGAAGTTTTTCTTTCACATTAGATTAAGTCAACAGTATGACAATGCCTATCACTTAACTATTTCTTGCATATGATATCTTATTATCATATTCTCTTATCCTAATGTGTCCTACTTCAGGAAATTCTACACAGCCATGTCTTGGAACTGCCAAGGCCTAGGACAACCTCAAACCAATGGACACCTAAATAACATGTTAGATAAACATAATCCTGACATCTTCTTTTTATCTGAAACTAAACAACAATCTACAAACTTAAAGACCATCCTTGGGAATATAGGTGTCACTAATTTTTGGTTTGTTGAGCCTAAAGGAAAAAAAAAATATTGCTAGAGGCCTAGTGTTAGCCTGGAAAACTAATATTAAGGTCACCATAGAAAATTTCTCTAACCACCATATTTCTGCCACCATTCATCCTAGTATAGGCACACCCTGGCTCTTTACAGGCTATTATGGTAGTCCTTATACCACACCTGATAAAATCAATTCTTGGAAAATGATAGAGAATACTGATAAAACTAACACCCTTCCATGGTTGATTATGGGAGATTTGAATGTTGCCCTTCATGAGCATGAGAAATTCAGTCAACATCCAATTGATACTTCTGAAGCTAACCTTTTTCTGGAGAAAATTGAAGAAGCTATAGTGAATGTCCATTTATTTGGACTAATGGAAGAACTGGTATACATCTTATTGAGCAAAGATTGGATAGAGGGCTGGCAAATGAAACCTGGCTTGAACTACACCCAAATCCTACTATTTCAAACCTTCCTGCCATTGGATCTGATCACAATCCTATTTTTCTCAATACTAATCCCAGTTGGAAGCAAGGTTACATTCCATTCAAATTCTTTGGCCCCTGTCTTGATCACCAAGATTGAAAGGATATCATTACAGAATGTTGGAACACTCAGCATAAAGGGTCTCTTACTATAAAGATTGCTAGGAAATTAAGGGATATCAAAATTAGATAGACTTCCAAAACAGATTTCCGAGAAACCGAAACCGCATTTATTTTTCCAACAACTAGATAGATTTCCAAGATTGAAAAGGAACAAAAAAATGAAAGAAAATGAAGTTTTACATATGTGTTGCATTTGGAGGTAAAGATGACGGGATTTCTCCCTCGATGTGATTGTGACTGAGATCCCTGTTCCCACCAAAAGTGTGAGCATCGTCCCGAGTCTCGTATTTGAGGATATATATGTAATTAATAAACAGACTTATGAACAGTACTTACAGCTGCTTCAAGTTTAAAAGGTCTCCAAGATTGCCTGGGAGACTTCCATGTAGCTCTAGCCCATTCAGTTGACTGCTTAAACAATAATACCCGAAGTCAAGAGAAGAATGTCTGTACAGTATTAACCAAGTGTGTGACATATTTAAACTATTGCAGCATAGAATTCAGATTATGTACCGACTGATGGCCAAAACAGGAAAAGGAGATATAATTACATGGACATGACGGATGATCCTGAACATGAGATTCATTTCCATGACTCCTTACAGGGATCCGCTCCCCTCATCAAGTTCCATCCGACCAACTGTGGCGGTTGATTCAGTGATTTGTACAAATCTTGAAGAACTGCGACTGAAAAATCGGTGATAAAGTGAGTTTCCTGGTTAAATAAATCGTAAGGAGAACGAAATATATGAGAGATGCTTCAATTCGTAAGAAGAACAAAGTATATGAGAGATGCTTAAATTACCATCTGAAGGATCCGTTGTTGCGAAAACTTGATTCATTAGAGTTACCGGTATGAGATATGTCGTAATAACTTGTAACTGTTGATATTGATCGAATTGAATGAATATAAAACCAGAGAACAAACTTTGATTTTATAGTAAGATATAGATGAATCCTAATATGTTTCCTATAAACACGGTCTCTTTAGTTTCCACGAATCCTAATCAAACACGGTCTCTTAGTCCTAATTCTTTTGGGTTCTCCCTCTACTCCAAACCTACAAACTAACCATGTAAAAGTCTGGTCCTTTAAGTTCACTCTCCTATGGCCGTATCGGCTATGAATTTTCAGTAAATGATTTTTGAATTGCTGTACCAAGGGAAGGACATCGGTATTTTTCTATAAGTTCATCGGCATCTATAACTTGAAGTAAGCAAAATATTTACGCAATATGGAATGCACCATTAATTCATTTCATGCAGAGAGGAACTCAAAACATTTTTGATTTTGCCATAACTATGTTGGTTTGATAGTAAATTATGTGATTTATGCTTCATTTTTCAAAGTTAGTATTACAGCAAAAACCCAAACCAGTTGTTGGTGGTCTAATCGAACCGGTACGAGCTGGTGGTGATGCTGCTGCTGGTGTATAGAAGTGCCCGAGCTTCAAGCTGGTGTTTCTGGGCGTGTAGGTTGGACTAGTCTTTCAGGCTTTTTTGTCAAACATTTTGTGCGCTGGCGTGATTCTCATTTTAAGCTCCTTCATTGCCGGGGCTGCTTATATTTACTCCGACCAGACCAAACTAGTTAAACCTCATTATTCATGGAGATCAAGCACATATGTAGTTCTCATCCAAATATCCCATTATTACAAACTATAATCAAATTAAAGAAAATGAGTAATTCAATGTTTAACCTCTCATTTAATTCAATCTGAATTTTTACGATATTTTTTTTTATATAGTATTGACATGATTTCTGTTGTTTTAGTTTGTAATTAGCAACATAAATTGGTTGTTTGATTTGGCATTTCAAAAAGCTTACTGTTTGCCGAAATTGGACTTGCCATACAGAATATGGCTGATGGAACCAATTGGATACAAGAAGTATTATGACACTATAGATGATAATCTCCACCTTATTATTGCTTCCCTTATTCCAAGAAAAAATAATATCACAGACCTCACTTATCTTTTAACTATTTATAAGAATTAAAAAAAAATCCAAAGAGATCACAAATATTTAAGAAGGAACATAGACAAGATAAATATGTTATCAAGATTGGGTCGATATGAAAACTTTGGTGCTATCTTTTTACTGAAAAACTTATGTCTCTTTGGAGAACTTCTTCTAAAACAGTGACAGAGAACTAAGGTTTCGAAGAAAAAAATTTCCTTGAATAAGCAAACCAATAATAAAAGGTGATGAGTCTCATCTCCAATGTCATTTACTTTTTTTTAGCCTAAAGGTTCAACGAACCATTCTCTATGACAAGCCGATTTTAAGCAAACAATATATTTTCCAAAAGGCCTAAACAACTAATTAATGTTTTGAATCATTAGGAAACTAAGATTAGGGTCACCGGTCATGAGAGTAGGCAAAGATTCTCCCCTGCGCATTCAAAATTTCAAAGGATAACAGGGAAATAAAATAAAACAAAAACACGCTGGAAGTAGAGATCGAACCTCCTCCAACCTTGTAGCTAACAGCTACATGCTAAGGTTAGACCCAATATCATACCTCATCTACCTTCATGTGCCTTTTGAAATAATTTCTTGAATTCCTTTATTTTTCGGCTTTGGCTTGATCACATATGTAACTGAGTTAAGTGATACCAGGCTAGCCACATGCATATATATGTGACCAGCCTGATACCACTTTACTCTGGTACATACGTGTGATTTTGAGAGCAGAGATGTTCTTTTGAAAACTGATGATTTCTTAGTGTATTATCATCCAAATGATAAAGAGAATGAAGCAGGGAGAATTCATGGTGTTGATCCTGTATTAGGAGTACTGGACTAAATAAACACTCTCAAAATCGCACACTAGTCGCAAAGGAACCATATGTGTTGTTAATAGATGTGGTAATCCTGAAGCGTTTTGTCCATGATTCTTTTACTCCATATTCCTGCACCGCTCACGCATCAACGTTAACAGTATAAGTTTTATGAAGCAAACAAATGCAGCGGCATACATATTTAAACCTAAGTAGTGTTTTCACTGGAAGACTTGGCATCTCTAACTCATCTGGGATTTCTAGTTCTATACAGAGATAGGGAGTTAAGTTACCAAAAATTTCTCGCTGAACCAGGAAAATAATTTTGCTAAGGAATGAGTTAGAGAATCCCATCTACGATCGCACATCTTATAGGTTTCATGAACCATTCTTTATGGGTAGTCCAAATCTAGCAAGAAAAATCTTTTTACGCATAATTACAATTACGTGCTGAGTCATACGACCTGCGAATCCGAGATCAAATTAATAGGCAAAAATCATAATCCCGTGCATGCATCCTATTAAATTTCAAATCCTGCTATTAAAGTTGGAAGATCATACTTATCTCAACCATACTGCATATTTTGTTGTTAGTTTTGTACATTTGACATTTAACATGCTGTTCCCATGCTGCATCTTGATTGGCAAAATTATATAGGTTAATGCAAAGCCATCAGAAATGGTAAATGAATACAAGAAGAAGAGGAGGAGACCCTAAGGCAACTCCAGAAGCCCAACCAAACAAAAATACAAAAGATCCGAACTGAGACAGGAACCTAGACCCGCATAAATCACATAAGTGCCACTCCCAATTTGCTTAGTTTTTTTTTTTTTTTTGCTTGGTTCTTAATGTGTCCGCAAGTACGTATATAGATTTGTACATTGCATGGAAATGGTTCATCAGACGATTTATATAAGATTTAAGATTAAAATAACAATCATTTCGAATAAGAAAAGCAATTCCATTACACTATTAGTCGTCTCAGTTGCCCTGTCATATAGATAACTCGACCAGAAGAGGAAGAAGAAGAAGAAGAAATGCATGGGGTAAAAAATAAAAGAAAGGTAAACCAATTTAACATACATATCGTGTCTACAGTTTCAACAGTGAACTAAAATAATCTAAAGTAGCATCGATCATTTCGCCCTCCGTGAGCAATCATCTGCCTACCGGTGGTGTTGCGTCGGGTCACCAGGTCCAAGAATAGGTACAAACGGATCATAGAAGTCATTACCTTCTATCCTAAAAGAACGAAATAAGAAAAAACATAGATTTAGGTAAATTAGCCAAGTGTAATTTTTTGTACATGACAACAATAATACAAACACTGATGAAATTCAGAAAAGAGTTTAAAACTCCAAATCTCTAAGTTTTACCTTAGATTCGGTATATTAATAATCTGATCTGGGGGGACACCACTGAAGGAGTTCAGTTGGATGTGTCTGAGCATATTCAACAAAATTTATAATTCGATTAGGATTTAAATATGATTAGGATTTAAATATGAGAAGAAGAAAAAAAAAATGCTATTAGAGATGTTGGCTACGTTACTTACAGGACACGGAGTGGGAGATGAGTGAGAACATCTAACGATCCAGTGAAGGAATTTCTTTGTAGAAATCTGAAATACAATAACTCTCTTTTAAGATTGCAGAGTAAAAAAAAAAAAAAAAAAGAATAATAACAATAATTAATAATATGTTGTTTGATATGCAACTTACAGTTCATTCAGTTTTGTTAATTTTGTAAATGAGCTAGGGAGATCTCCAGTGAGTTCATTAGATGACAGATCCCTGAAATTGATAGCATATTAAATTGAAATTTTGAATTCTAATATAACGAACAGACCAGTATGCTAAAAAAACAAGGAAAAAGAAATTAAAGCTAGTCTTACATATGTGTTACATTTGGAGGTAAAGATGAAGGGATTTCTCCTCAATGTGATTGTTACTAACATTCCTGTTGCCACCAAAGTATAACAAGTGTAAGTTTCTGACCCAGAGTCTCAAATATAGGGAGTGTCTCTCATATTTTGAAGATACCATTTCCAACATATAAAAGAAAATGCAAATTATACTTCAAAAACAGATTTCTGAATAGTAATTACAGCTGCTTCAAGTTTAACAGGTCTCCGAGATTTCCTCCGAGACTTCCATGTAACTCTAACCCATTCATATGACTGCTTGAACAACAATGACAGCAAAAATTAAGACAAGAATGTGGTAACAGGAAAGAAACTAATTGCAGTACACTAGTTCGGTACACATTAAGAAATAAGTGTAACATATGTTAATTGATGCATATATAGAATTGTGATGCAACACTTTTTGTTGGGTGCAAATTCATTATAACACGAAAGAGATATAATTACATTGATATAATGGATGATCCAGCACATGAGATTCCTCTCCATGTTTCTTCACAGGGATCTGCTACTTCCATTAAGTTCCATCCAGTCAGCTGTCGTGGCTGATTTAGTGATTTGTACAAATCTTGAATAACCGCGACTGAAAATTTGATCATGAAAAATGAGTTTCCTAGCTAGTTCGAAGAGACCTAATAATAATTGTACGAAGACCATGACATATGAG